>JAVXUO010000011.1:0-57215 GCA_033065855.1 Escallonia rubra | reverse complement strand
ATCTATCAGCATCTGTTTTTCTTATTTGAAGCCAGAGTATCCTCATCATCCAAACATATAATTGACTTCCATGTGTCCATGCTTGTCTTGTAAGACAATCTCAGAGATATCGGGATCATATCCTCGCTCCAGCTCCTCAACTTTGAAAGTCAGGTTTTGATCCACTTTCTTTTTACCCTTGCCACACCTGTTATCAAACCAACCATTGACATAAACATCAATACAAGCTTCCCGATTTTGAGTAGCTTTGATAGATGGAGGCCTTCTCTTTGGTTTCTCTTTAGGCAGCGAGGAAGGGTGTCACTGGGGTGCATCCATATGCAGCGACCATATCGGATTCCCCTCTGCATCGAACTTCTATTCAAACACTTGTGAACCAACCGAAGACCGCCTGATCCAAATAATTCAAACGTCTTCCTCAGCTTCAGGACGACAAAAACTTTGCACTGTGCTCTGAGAAGACTTGCTAAAATCAGGTGCCTCGGGCACTAATCTAATAGCAACACGAGCTTCTTCCTTTGCTCGTGCCAGAGACCTTATCTCACAAGCACTCAGCAAGTCTCAGTTCGACTCTGCCCTCAACTTCCTCTCCAAATCTAGCACTCTCTCTCGAATATCAGGCCAAAGCCAACTGACATACTCGTCAGACAGCAAAGAAAAAACCGGATCCAGGCAGTCGACAAAAGTGTCACCTCATATGAAGCAATCAAAATAAGGATAAGACCCCCAGCCCTTTGAAACGACTTTGATCACAGAGGAGCTAATGATATTCTCTATGACAGCAAATGTACTATAGAATTTTGAAATATCTTGCTTGTACCTGAACTGTGTCATAATCCAACAGGCGAAGTAAAAAGTAGAATAGAGAAATCCTAAGAGACATACATAATAATTTCCAGAGGTTTGTAGAATCAAGCCCCAGACTCTACACCAGGGATAGTACCAACGAATATCCTTGGACTCCCACACACAAAAGAAGCGAGTCCAGTCATTTATGCCTTACCTACCTTTAAAAAGAAAAGGACGAGAATGGAAAGCACATGGGCAAAAGGTTCCCTCGGTAGAATGAACTACTATCAGACGCATGTGATCTAGCGGCCACATATACAACAACAAGGGGCTACCCCCAAAAAGGACACTCAGATCATTATGAACATCGGTAATGCCTGCAGGCTTTTAGCTACCACTAAGGGGATCAACGTTTTACCTTTCTTTGAGACTTGAATGAATATATTGGTCAGCCTCACATCAGCATTACTAGGACCAAAAAAAGCGATATATTTGGCCACCAAACATAATGCCAGGGCAGGTGTACTACTGATCACGACCATTTAGTTTAGCAGAAAAATATTCTATCAAGGGAGAAAGCATAATACTTTCACCCTGAATGAATGATCAAGTGCGCTCTTTCTTCATCTTCAGCAAAGTATTAAAGGCCTTACTATAACTGTCTTGGATGACCTGAACAACGATTGGCAGATTGACCGGAATATCCACCAGAGAAAAAAATTATTTTTAAGTAGGGCAGAGCTCATCCAGGCTGAAACATAAGACATGGTCATCGATATCCCAGAATTTGTATGCTGCCCGGAGAATGTCTTCGTGAACAACCACACTCCTCAGACTCATGAAGATTTTAGGCTAAATCATCCATCGAGGTTGTCTAGTTCAATCTTGTTTGAAAGATTCGACAAAGGCACGACATTGAAGCTCGAAGATAGTGGGATCATCTTCGAAAGCCATTGGGATTTCTTCGAAGAGAATAAGAGGTGAATGTCATTCTAAAAGGATGAGTCCTGAATATATAGTGAGAGCCCTAAGTTGTATAGAGGTAGGAGTCAAAAAAATTTAAAAGATCTAAAAATTTGTCGAAAAGACTAGACAGTTTTCGAATATACGGGCTAGTTTTCCTAGTTGATTTGAATATTTGATGGTCCATCTCTTTGACCAACCATCCGGTTTTATCATGAAAATAAAAAAAATATGATCAACAGGCTGATTTTACCAGAAAATCGGTTTTATCTTTGATAAACCGTCTGGTTTTACCATAAAAATGGAGTTGGTATTGACCAACCGGTTGGTTTTCCTCAAAAAATTATTTTGGCTATTGACTAACCGGTCGGTTACTCAGTTTATGTGATAAAGTTATAGGGTTTGCCTGCTTTCAGACCAAACCCTGTACCTTTCAACAACTTAACTCAATGTCAAAATTTTCAACCAGTTCTATCCCATCCTCCTTTCATTTTTATGCCTATTTTTTAGCCTAGGTTTTGGGGTGGGCTCTTTTTCACTGCTGAACTCCGAAGCTT
This sequence comes from Escallonia rubra, assembly GCA_033065855.1. Taxonomy (NCBI): domain Eukaryota; kingdom Viridiplantae; phylum Streptophyta; class Magnoliopsida; order Escalloniales; family Escalloniaceae; genus Escallonia; species Escallonia rubra. The sequence goes on along the minus strand of JAVXUO010000011.1, from coordinate 54,906 downwards.
CCTCGGCTTCCACCTCGACCTCCCACTTTCTTCCTGAGTCGCGGCATCAACTTCCTCGGTCTCTATTTCCTCCTCCACACCCTCTGCATGTTCTTCTTCTGAGACAACCCTCGAGGACTTGCGCCTTTGTTTTGGTGCAGGGGCTGGAGCTTTCCTCTTGCTCCTCGTGGTGACTTCCTTACCCTTAGAGCGTGCCAGTTCTGGTTTGACCACTTTCTTCGTAAATGTTCGGCTTGTCGCCCTAGTCTTCACAGGTGTTCCCTTACTTAGCACCGGGGTCACCATTGGAGCAGCAACAGTAGTAGCAGGGATCGGGGGCTCCTTGGAGCTTTGTCGACCACTCGATCTACCAGCACAAAGTGGCACCGAGAGAGTGGGAATATGCATCTTTGTAGCCTCATCCGAGGGTCTGTACACTTGTAATAGGTCTAGATAGCCAGAAACCATGCCTTAGAGGCTATGGATGAGTACATAGCAAGGGACCTATAATGAAAATGACATATGATTAAAATATTACAAGGAATAGATCATAATTAAACAATCAATTCAAGTCTAGAGTTATTGTTTGAACTTTTCCCAGCTCCTTAAGCCTGAGCACCTCAGGGTCCTTCTCCGGCCAGGGAATTGGCTGCTGCTCTTTGGTCTTCCCCTTCAAGAAGACCGGCACTGTCCACAAAGGGAGTGATATGCTCTTAGCTGACTCAGCCTCCTTTTTACCCTTCCCCTTTCTGTCCCAGGCCGCCCTGCCTTTCTGCACCTTTTTTAGTCACCCCGAGTTCAGATGAGGGCAAAGTCTTCCCTCACGAATGTGTCATAGGTATGAGGATTATTCGGCCACCGTAAGAAGTATGTTGTGATCCCCCTAACAAGACTCTGCCTCAGAATCCTATCCAGCTCCCCCCTCTGATACATCTCTATGGGAGGAGCAGCCGAAACTCGAACCTCGACATCCTGATAATGCTGAAGGAGCACCATATCTTCATGTAGAACTCCTCCTTCGAGGGTCCCACTAGCAATATCTTGTATCCGGTGCATGCTTGCTCATCGGGATACTCCTTGGATGTGCTTCACTTAGATAGAGAGGCCTGAAACAAAAGAGAGACAAATGGTAAGAATTCCATAAGCATGCATATAGAAATTTTGGAGTTAGAGAATTACTTATCGGGCGTTCTGTCAGCCTACTGAAACTGTCTCGGTACACCATCTCGGAGGCACCAACTATAATGGCCAAAACTTTTATTGTTGATAAATTTTAGTTTTATCTTAATATAATCAAATTTGGGGACTTCTCATCATATTAAAATTGATGGGTCAACTGGGAAAAGTAAAATAATTAAAAATTCAAGTGTTTTTAAACAAATTCCTTTTAGGGTTAGTATAAATTGTAACACCCCAAAACCCAATGCTACTTTTTTGTTAAACATCCTAGCCGATTATCTATTAGACCTTTAGTGATGAATTGGTGAGTGGAAATTAGCGTAAATGATATTTTGTCGGTAACCTTTAGTGACAATTTAATACGGAGTACAATACACAAATTATGATATTTGAAGGGGTGAGTTGAAAATTTAAATTTAGGTGGGGATTATTAGATAATTAGAGAAAGAAAATTAAGTCAACCCTTTATTTTTTGGAGAAGAAATTTTATAGGAGTGAATTGTGCAGTGGGATTAATATCCCATTCTCGGTTACAAAGTCAAATAAAGAGAAAGGAAGAAAGAGGAGAGAAAGAGGGAAGAAGAAGAAAGGAAGGAAGAAGAGAGGCTCGGTAGAGAGAGATAGAAAAAGAGAGAGTTAAGTGAAGAAATAGAAAAAGAAAGAGACAAAGAGAAAGAGATAGAGGCTGAAATTGGCGATGGTTCTTGCGGTCGGAGTGCGAACTTAATGGTAAACCCTACCCACTTTTTCCTTGATTAATTCACAGAAATGGGTGCTTTACGTGTGTACGGGGCTTAGATGTGCACTGTGATAGTGTATGAGTAATATGTGTGTGAAGAGTTGAGAGTACACTCTGTAGAGAGTGTATTGTGTGTGCGTATATATGGATATGTGCACCTGTTTGTGTGTAGTGGTGAAAGGGAAGGGGGAAACAACCATGAAAGATAGAGAGTTTGTGGATGCCATGAATGTGTGCAAGTGCGTGACAAAAAACCCTTGTGTGCAGTGTGCATTTGGGTGAGTGGAATGTGTGTAATTCAGACAGCCATATGGACTGCCGAAGTGTGTGTGTGTGTGTGTCATCTGTGTGAGTGGGCTTGAAGAGGTTGGGGTTGTGTGTGTTTTTGTGTGTGTGATGAGAGTATGGTGCTTGTGTGTATGCAAGTGTGAGTGTGTGTGAGTAAGGGTAAAGAAAAAAAGGGGAAGGGGGTTGTATCTCTGTGTGTTAAATAGGTCTTGAAAGGAGAGTGAAAAGCTATGTGAAACGGGTTTATGCATGGTGTTTGTGTGTGAAAAGGGAATGGTTATGTAGCAGGTATGTGACTCTGTGTGTGTGTGTCTAGTGTGTGAGGTAGTGTGCGTGTGAGCAGAAGGTGTCTGCGAGAGTGTGAGGCAGGCAAGGTAGGCAGTACATTGCTTGCATGTGTGTGTGTGTGTATATCTAGTTGTTCCCAACCTATTCTGGTCGCACCCAAAGGCTCGCTGGGGTCCCATTTTCCATGACACATCCGCACAAGCAACAGTCGTTTTCAACGCTCACAACCGGTCAAAGCATGCACGCTCAAGTCACGTGCACTTCTCAATTTCGTTACGTTACTTCGTCACTAAGAAGCTCATTTTTGCGCAAAGCGTCATGACACTTTGACCGTCGCACTTCGCCTGTCGCCCATCGGCGCACCATGGCACTTGCCCAAGGAAGTTGGCTTTGGGCTTCCCCTTGGGGTCGGCCTTGGCCTTGGCCTTTCCCTTGGGGTCGGCCTTGGCCTTGGCTTTCCCCTTGGGGTCGGCCTCGGCCTTGGCCTCCCCTTGGGGGTCGGCCTCAGCCTTCCCTTGTCCTCCCCCCAAGGTTTGGCCTTGGACTTCCCCTATGGGTTGGCCTTTGGTCTCCATACTTAACACCTTCACTTCTCTTCAAGGGACCATACACAACTCCGCGACCCCCGTCGCCCGGACACAACTCTGCGACCCCGTCGCCCGGACACAACTCCGCGACCCCCGTCGCCCGGACACAACTCCGCGACCCCGTCGCCCGGACACAACTCCGTGACCCTGTCGCCCGGACACAACTCCGTGACCCCGTCGCCCGGACAAAACTCCGTGACCCCATCGCCCGGACACAACTCTGTAACTCCCATCGTCGACGTCCGGGCGCCACAATTCAACATTCTGCCCCACCGCTGATACAGCCGTGCCCCCAGGCTCTTTGTCACACTACCGTGCCCCCGGCACCTTACTCATTTCATCGCGCCCATGCGCCACAATCATTTTACATGTCCCCCTTGCACCACACTCATTCACCACACCATGCGCACCTTGCCTTGGTCGTGGAACATGCTTCTACCCACTCTCCGGAGTGTGAAACATCCTGCGGGGATAGGCGACTCTTCCGGGACACTATCTCCGCTACGGAGCTCTTCAACTCCCCTTCCTCCAGGTAGACGACTCCTCCGGGATGCTACCTCGGCCAGTCGGGTAGGCGGCTCCTCCGGGATGCTACCTTGACGCGCTCCGAGTGCTCCGGCACAAGGACTCACCCGCGGGGATAGGCGACTCCTCCGGGACACTATCTCCGCCAGGGAGCTCTTCAACTCCCCTTCCACCAGGTAGACGGCTCCTCTGGGATGCTACCTTGACGTGCTCCGAGTGCTCCGGCACGAGGACTCACCCACGGGGATATTTGACTCCTTCGGGACACTATCTCCGCCAGGCAGCTCTTCAACTCCCCTTCCGCCGGGTAGACAGCTCCTCCGGGATGCTTCCTCGGCCAGTTGGGTAGACGGATCCTCCAGGATGTTACCTTGACGCACTCCGAGTGCTCCGGCACAAGGACTCACCTACAGGGATAGGCGACTCATCCGGGACACTATCTCTGCCAGGGAGCTCCAAGTGCTCCGGCACGAAGACTCCCTTTCCGCTAGGTAGACGGCTCCTCCGGGATGCTACCTTGGCCAGCCAGGTAGACGGCTCCTTCGGGATGCTACCTCCGCCTGCGAGATAGACGACTCCTCTGGGACACTATCTCCACCAGGGTGTCGGCGTGACTGGCCTACGTGCTCCGGCACTGGGGGCTTGCCTCGGCACCCCTAGGGACTATGACCCCCGGGTCACTCCGGGATGGGAGCAGGTCTTCGGAGGGCATCGCGCCTAGTTCTCCTGGCAGTTGGGCGTCAGGTCTTCCCCATCGTTGCCAAGCCTGTGGGACTCCGCAAGGGCTTGGATTGGAGGCTAGATCAAGGGGTTTCTCTGGCCACACCGAAGTTGTGGGAGCCAGTCTTTCCAGACAGACAGAGCGACGCTGTGCGGGGCAGGCCGGTTGAATATGCGGTCTGACAGTCTGTGGAGCACCGGTACCCGTGGAACCCCTAGTGACGTGTCACTCTCGGGGAGCGCCACTTGTCGGTTAATGACATCATCATCTCAATCTCTATAAATAGAGGTCTTGAGAATTCATTTGGGACGGAACATTGACAGAACATTAAGGTTGGACATTTTCAGAACATATTTCACTTTCTCACTCTAGAATTCTAGAGAGAGAAACATACAGGACCCTGACTCTGGACCAAAGCATCGGACTGTGACTGTCGTCGTGTATTCATCCTACGCTATCGCCCTCGCAGCACTGCCACCCTCAAGCTTTGTCTGGGAAGCTATTGGTCTCTGCCCTTGTTCTACCCTTGTTGTGTCTCACATCAATATACTTGGCATCTTACTCGGACTGCATTCCTTGTGGCACCTCCACGTAGGTACGAACCCACTTTCCTTGGCATCACTAATATGTGTATATGTGTCTATTAATGGAGTGAAATGTGGGGGTGCAGTGAAGGTGAGTCGTGTGCATGGTATGTTATGTATGCTTTGGTGTGATAAGAGTTAGCACAAAAGGAGAAGAAAGAAGAAGATGGGTCAACATCTGTTGGGTTGTGCAGTAAAAGTGGTACAATGGGCTTGCACATTTGTACCACGTGACGGTGGGGTATCGTGCGATTGTCAAAAAATGCTAAAAATTCACAGAAAGCTTTTTAGGATAATATTAGAATTACTACTAAAATTTCAGTATTTTCTAGGATTGTTAGTATTTTTAATAATTTATGCATGTTCAGTTTTTTTAAAATCTATTTGGAGCCTTTAAAATTCTTAATAAATTCTGGGAAAGTTAATGTAATGTTTTTATGATATAAAAATTTAAAGTTTCATTAATTTTTGAGTTTATTTGGTACTATTATTCGTATCACATTTGAGTTAGTTAAACTAATTATTTTAAAATGGTTTCGATGCTTTTTAAATTCTGATTTTAATTTTTATATTTTTCTTATATATTTTAAAGATTTTATAAAAATTATAGGACTTTGATTTGAGATAGAAATACTAAATGACTATTTTTTGGGCTTTTCTAATTTAGAGAAATTATTTTTGAGCTTTTCTTGTAATATAAGTTTGATCTTATGTAGGACCAGTTTCAATCTAGGCTGCGATAAGAGTGTCGAAGTGAGCAGCATTTAAGAGTTTAGCATTGGGTTCATAGTTTATGAGGCTAGATTTTGTTCTAATAATTATTTTACCAATTTAGGTTATTTTGAGGATTTTGAACGAGGTTGAATAGCAGCGAGCACATAAATTGGATTGAGGTAAGCGATTTCTATCTAAAACATATTTTCTGGAATTTGAGTTTTTTTTAATTTTATTTTGAATTGTTATCGAAATTCTTTGAACTATGTTATGTTTGAGATGAGCATGTATTTTTGCCTTTAAAACCCTACTTGAGGCATAAGCGTTCGTTAAAAAATCTTATTAGTTCTCATTATTCATTAGTCATCGACCATCGATTTATTCATTGAATTAGCAATTATTATATTCAGTATATTGGCATGAGATTCTGCATTGGTGTGTATTGGTGGGAGGTGGTGTGTATTGGAGGAATTGGTGTTTGTTGGTGTGGACTAGTACCTTGATGGACTAACCAGTGTAAATATGCATACGTAGTTTGTTATAGTGAGCATTGCATGTGTGGCTTGGTTAAGTGTTACCCGGCACTACCTGTGTGGTTTTGCTTATTAGCTAGTTACCCTGTGCTCATGATCAATACCATCTAATTTCGTTACATTGTATCTGTAAGTGATTTCTAGTTATATCTGATCGAATGGGTTGAGTTGATACTCTTACCCATATTGCCATGGAACTATTTGTATTCATTTTAAGATTCCTTGGAAATTTATCATCGAAAAAAATCTGAAGATTTTTTGTATCACTCTACTGAATTTTGAGAGACCTTATTGGGCTCTCAAAAGCTCACCCATATCTGTTCCATTCTGCACGTAATAATCTTCAATAGAGTACTTAGGATGATTAGAGCCTGAATAAGAAGTCGACATGAATTTTATGACTTCATTTAGTTACGTCCCTGCGAGGGAAAGTACTGTTTAACTTATTTTAGTCTTTTTATTTAAGAATAATTAACTTGAGAGTTTGAGATACTGTAGAAACTCTGATATACATTGGGATTGTTTACTGAATTGGGTTATTGAATGATTAAGTATCTATTGATTGATTGGCTAACATTTCAAAAATTCTGGGGCGTTACATAAATACCCTAGTGTAGTCTAGCCGTCAAAGAAATTCGGTCAGCCTTCTTTCTTTTACGTGAAAGCCAGAGAGTGGAAGAAAGCGAAAGAGAAAACTTCTAGGGCAAATCATTTCCAGGTATAATCCCTAACTTTCTCTCTAATTTCAGGCCCTTTAATGGTGTGTATATCGTGTCATAAGGAGTGTGTTTGCGAGGAGGTTCATGGGTGAAAGGGGAGGCTGCCGTATGGTGGTAGCCATGAGTTGTGGGTGCTGTGTGGTTGGGTAATGGAGGTTGCCGTAGGCCAGCATAGTTTAGGAGGTTGTGTGGTGGTGTGTTTGTGTATGTGAAATCAGAGAGAGGGAAGAGTTTTCGTGTGGACAGCCGTGTACGGGGGGCTGTTGTCGTGGGGTGTGTGATGTGTGGTGGTGCAATGGGGGGTGCCAAAGTGAGGGAAAAAGGGGATGGAAAGGCTTCCATGGGGCGGTCGTGTATGGTGTATTTCTCTCTTGTTTGTGTGTGAGAGTGAGGGAGAAGGGAAAATGAAAGGGCTGCCATGGGCAGCTGTGGTGCATTGTGTGAGTGTATATATATTTTTTTGTGTGTGTTTAGATGAGAGTAGAAAGGGAAAATAGGAGAGGGAGGGGCTGCCATGATCGGCCATGGTAGTGGTGGTGTGGGTGGAGTATTGAAAGACAAAGAGAGAAAAAGAAGTAGCGTTAGGATTTTGGTGGTGGCTTGAAGTGATAGACAGGGGGGGGGGGGGGAAGAGAGAGAGAGAGTATCAATTAGGGTTAAGGTTAGAGTTTCTTGAGGAGGAAAAATAGTGAAGTTTTAACAGGCAGTTTCTATTCAGATTTTTAAAAGCTGTTTAGATATCGATTTAAGCAAAGTACGAAACAGATACTCCTCTTATTTTGACGAAGGGCATGAAATGGTTTTATTTCGAAAATAGAATTTTTAATTATTTGACATAGTATACAAACTTATTTTTAGTAAAAAAATTTGCAGTAATCTGATTCCACTGAGACGCTCGAGAATCTAAAATTTTGGGCATTCTGGTGCCAATTGCTATGCTTTTAAAATAGGGTCCGTAGCGCTCAATTAAAGGAACGGTTTAGGATTTTTTAGCGAAAAATTTTCACAGAGACCCTTTTTGTTCGAAAAATCTACTTAGGTGTTTAAAAAGATGTTTTGGGTTATTTGTTTTGGGCGGGGGGGGGGGGGGGGGGTGTAATCGGAGGTAATTTTGTAATTTTATACAAGTCCGGGGATATTTTGGTATTTTCACTCACTTGGGGGAAATTTAGCAGTCAGGCATGATTGAGCGTAAAAAATTTACGCCCGTATAGTTTATCATTTAGGTTTCGACAAACAAGAGTTAGGATCGACTTTTGAGAAAGTACAAGAACCGGTTGTCAAGTCTAATAAGTACTACTGACATGTTCCTCCGTATACCCTACTTTTCAATATATGTAAACATACACAAGATGTTATCAAATGAAAGTTTTAAAGTCTTCATATTTCTCCTGCTTTCTTGTTAAACTGTTTGACGAGAAAATGAATTAAAAAAGCCATGGAATGTGTTGCGTTGGTTATTTTGAACTCTGTGTAAATTGTGGTATCAAGTTGTTAATTTTGGTTGCTTTGCCCCATATCCATGGGGCAAAGTGGATTCTCAGTCCTCGTCAACGAGACCATACATTAGCGTACATACTATTGCTCGTGTTCACCGGTGCGACCACAATATTTTTTTATCTCGGGTGGATGAGGGATTCTAGGTCCTAATCAGTGGGACCATATGCTAACCGCAACATACTCTGAAAAGAGTTGGAATTGCATTCGGTTGTTACTTATCTTTCTGAAAGAGTTTTCTGGTAATATGATTTGCTTTCATGAAGTATATAGATGTATAGTATCTCTTGCGAAAATATTTACCAGTTTTTAATCGAAGAAGCCATGACATGTTTTATAATCCTCAAATCTATTTAGGAATATGGTTTTCGTGCTTGCTTGACTCTTGCTCATTCCTTTATTTTTCAGGTGACGATCTAGGGGAGGCAAATCCCTATGAGGGACACGAGGGAGAAGCACCCGAAGAGGATCATTAGAGTGATGGAGTGTCTATTAGACTTGAGAACTTTAGACTTGTGGTTGTTATTATGGATGAATCTATTCAGGGAGCTTAGGTCTCCTCGAATTTCTTTATCATTTCCAGCGGCAATTAATTGAAGAGTTTTAATTTTTTACAATTGAGGAATTTCTAAGTACGACTCTTAATAGCCAATTAATTGTTTAGAATCTAGTGACTTTGATTTATTATGCGTACAGGTTGTAGTAGGCCTGGCTGAGCCCTGGTGGAGGTGTAGTGGGTCTGCGGCCAGTCACGGACCAAACTCATGGACTCACTCGTGGGTTTGGGTCATGACAGAAGTGGTATCGGAGCTTAGATTATGATTTTGTACACTCTAGAGACGTATACTATGAAGCTTATTTTATTGCGAGAGTATTAGGGAAGGAACTAATGATAAGGTAGCTCAGATATATGAATTTGTATAGAAGAAGGTATACTGACGATGTTTACATCATCGTTTCTATAGGATTTGGCTTGGTATTGGAGGATGGATAGAAGACGACGATTTCGAAGAAGATCTTAAGAAAAGGGACCTAAACGAGGAAGAAGGGCAGGAAAGGTCAGGAAGAAGGCTTCGTTATGATCGAACTAGAAAGGCCTATTAAGGATGAGTTTAGGGTCGAGCACATCGATCGTGAGGACCCTGACCCCAATGAATGGAGGCGAAAGTACTCCCAGATGGCTAGCGAGAGAGATGAGTTGATTAGTCAAATGGCATCCCTGCGGATAGATGCCAATTGAGCCATGGAGGAAAGAGAATCATTGAACACACAATTGAAGACTATGAGGAATAACTATGGTTTCAATTGGGCGCAAAGGTAGAAAGACTATAATTGTTACTTTGGGAGGAAGGCCATAGAGTTATAGAATTGGTTGAGAGATGCAGATTCGGTAACATTCTCAGAGGCTCAAGTAGAGCAGTAGATCTAGGAATGCGAGGATTACATTGATCAGGAAGATGATTAGGGCGAGGGAAGGAAGAGGATGAGTTAGCTGATTAGGAGAATAGGCAGAATGTTTCTCCTTTTCTTTCTTTTGAACTATTGTACTGGACAAGTACTTTTGGTTATAAAATCGTACCGTCGATTTAGTTATATTCTTTATTTTATTATATTCTGAGTCGTTGTTGTGCAACCTTTAAGAAGAACATGAATTATTGACTTACTTATACATTACTCGGTTAAGGAAAGGGAAAGATATAGAACATTTCACATTGAATTAGAATATGCAAAATTACTATGATACTTTCATTATACTTGGATATCATACATTCTTACACGAGCTTCCTTAAAGGTTGACAAATGGTTCGAGGGAATGGTGCTCGAGGTAAGAATGAGCGAGCGGTGCTCAAGGTGAAGATATAGAGGAGAACCTTGCAAGGATTGTAGAACGCCATGTGACTGCAACTAGAGGCTCGACTATTGAGAAGTTTAAGAGGATGGCTCCACCCTCTTTCTCAGGTAACATTGATCCATTCAAGGCGGAGTCTTGGCTATCAAACTCGGAGAACATATTTGAGGTTCTGGGATGTTTCGAGAGGTAGAAGGTAACCTTTGTCGCGTTCATGCTGAGGGATGAAGCAAATCAGTGGTGGAAGGCAACCAAACGAGTGAAGGCCGACGAAGTCGCCAAAATGGATTGGGAAGGTTATAAAGAGCTATTTCTCGAGAAGTAATTCCCAGACAGTGAAGGAACAAATGGTGATGGAATTTTATACAACTGACCCAGGGTAACCACAAGGTCAAGGAATACGAGGCCGTTTTCACTCAGCTGTCTCGTCATGCTACTCACTTGGTGGACATCGAAGCGAAGCGAGTAGGAAAATTTGAGAATGGACTATGGTTCGGTATCCGGTTTTGTATTTCTACATTAAGGTTGGGAACTTATGCAGAAGTGGTCGACAGAGCCATGATAACAGAACGGGACAACAAGGACCTGTTCATGCGGGACCAACAAAAGAAGAGGGCCAGAAATAATGAGTTTCATGGTAGTAGCATGTTCGGTGACACCTCCAAGCGCCCAAAACTCCAACAAGTAAATACAGGGGTGCAGCCTCAAAGGTGGAACGAACAGAGACGAGGGTCTGGTAGTCAAGCGCCACCTAGAGGAATGATCTACAACCAAACTCTTAGGAGTGACCCACGATTAGAATATTTTTTTTTTGGGGGGGGGGGGGGGCAGAATGATCCACAGACATGCTGTAGGTGCAACCAGTTTCATCCTTGTTGACAATGGTCATGGGAAACGGGGAAATGTTTTCGATGTGGTCAGAAGAAGCATCTCCTTAGAAATTGTCCCAGGGCAGTAGCTCAGAACCAAGTGAGAAACGATGCACTGAAGCCCAGGGGAATAGTGACGGTTTTCGCGATAACACGACAGGATGAACAGGCCTCTGACTTGATGGTTACAGTGACACTCCATATCTTTTTTTACCTCTACAAAGTGTTATTTGACTCCCGACACCACACATTCTTTTGCATCTTGTGCCTTTATTAAGTGTTTAGGCAAGTGTTTAGTGCCCTTAGACATGCCGTTATTCATTTCTACCCCAATTGGGGACTTGGTTGTTGTAGACCAAGTGGTCAAGGATTGCCCAGTCAAAATTAAGGGTAGAGAACTAACCGCAAACCTAATTTTTTTGGATATGTTGGAATTCGATGTTATAATGGGAATGGATTGGTTGGCGGCATTTCATGCCTCCGTGGATTGCTTCCATAAGAGAATGACATTTAACATCCTAGGTCAAGATCACTTGTTTTTTCAGGGGTCTAGCATCACATCCCCTCCACCTATGGTTTCTGCCATGCAGGCGAACATACTTCTTAGGAAGGTTGTCGTGGGTACTTGGCATACGTGATAGACACCAAGCAGAAGGAGTTCAAACTAGAACACATTTTCATGGTATGGGAGTTTCATGAGGTGTTTCCGAAAGATTTGTCGGCGATACCATCCGATATGGAAGTTGAATTTAACATTGAGTTCATACCTGGAACTGTCCCTATCTCAAAGGCACCGTATTGGATGGCACCCATGGAGTTGAAAGAATTAAAGACACAATTATAGGATCTTCTAGATAAAGGGTTTATTCGCCCTAGTACGTCACCCTTTGGTGCACCAGTGCTGTTTGTGAAGAAGAAGGATAGTACAATGAGGTTATGCATCAACTATGGAGAACTAAACAAGGTGACGATAAGAAATCGTAACCCTTTGCCTAGCATAGATGATTTTGTTTGATCAGTTATAGATGGCGAAATGGTTTTCAAAGATTGATCGTCGTTTGGGGTCTCACCAGTTCAAGATTAAAGCAGTAGATGTACCAAAGACAACCATTTGCACTAGTATGGGCACTACAAACTTTTGGTTATGCCTTTTGGGTTGGCTAACGCTTCGACTGCATTTATGGATTTAACTCATAGGGTGATCTAACCCTTCTTGGATCAGTTTGTAGTGATGTTCATTGATGACATATTGATATCTTCTAAGACGAGAGAAGAATGTGGACAACACTTATGGGCGATATTAAAGACTCTAGGAGAAACCAAGCTTAAAAAGTGTGAGCGTTGGATAGTGTTGCATTCTTGGGGCATGTGGTGTCGGAACAAGGGATATCAGTTGACCCCAAGCAAATAGATGTTGTCATCGACTGGGACAGGCCTATCACGGTGGCGGAGGTTCAGAGTTTTTTAGGGTTAGCCGGATATTATAGGAGGGTTGTGGAAGGGTTCTCACAGATAGTAAGTCCTTTGACTCTCATAACCCAAAAAAGATCAAGTTTGAGTGGAATGAAAAATGTGAGAACAGTTTCCAAGAATTGAAGAAGAAGCATGTCATGAAACCTATACTTTCCCTCTGGAGGTTTTACAATTTATATTGATGCCTCTCACAAAGGTTTGGGCTGCGTACTCATGTAGAATAGAAAGGTGATTGCATACGCATCTAGACAGTTAAAACCGTATGAGAAGAATTACGCAACTCAAGATCTGGAGCTTGTGCAATGATTTTTGCCTTAAAAATTTGGAGACACTACCTTTATCGAGAACCCTATGAGATATTCAGCAACAATAAGAGCTTGAAGTATATTTTCACTCAAAAGAGTTAAACCTGAGACAGAGGCAGTGGTTAGAACTACGGAAGGACTATGACCTCAACACCTAGTACCACCTAGGTAAGGTGAACGTGGTTGCTGATGCACTTAGTAGGAAGTCGTCTTTATCATTTTCCACCCTAATTACAAGACATAGGCATTTATTAGAGGACATGAGAAAAACTAAACTTGTATGTCAAAGTTCAAGGCTCGAACAAGGACATCTCATTTTTTGTGGTACGACCAACCTTGATTGATTGGATTAAGATAACCCAAGAAACCGTGATCACCTACTTAAGATAATGGAGGAGGTAAAGAATAGAGGTAAACCTGAATATGCATTACAAGATGGGGTACTTTGGTTTGATGCTGAAGTCTGTGTGCCTGATGACCCTTCCTTATGCAGGGGGATTTTGACGAAGCTGACATCTTAGGATACTCGATCCACCCCGGGAGCACAAAGATGTATAGGGATCTTCAAAAGACTTTTTGGTTGGGTAACATGAAGAGGAAAATTGCAGAGTTTGTGTCTAAATGCCTAGTATGTTAGCAAATGAAGGCAGAACATCGGAGACCCGCTACAACCCTTACCAATATAGTAATGAAAGTGGGAGCACATAGCCATGGACTTCGTTTCAGGATTACTGAAGACTCATTCTGGGCATGACGACATTGGGTGATTATGGACCGACTGACAAAGTGTGGGTGCTTCTTGCCTGTCCGGATGACCTATATGATGGACAAGTTGGCTACCACCTACATAGAGGAGATAGTACGCCTTCATGGCATACCAATCTCAATTGTTTCAGATAGGGACCCTCGTTTTGTGTCCACATTCTGGGGAAGTTTGCAACATGCATTCAGTACTCGACCATAGTTTAGCACGACTTTCCATCCTCAAACAGACAGTCTGTTGGACAGGACCATTCAGACATTGGAAGACTTGTTACGGGCTTGTGTACTGGATTTTAAGTGGGATGATCATATACTGTTGATAGAGTTTTCTTACAACAACAGTTACCAGAGTAGCATTGGGATGGCTCCTTTCGAAGCCTTGTACAGGAGGAAGTACAGATCTCCACCTTGCTGGGATGAGGTAGAAGAAAGGAAACTTTTAGGAACAAAATTGGTGTGACTGATGTCGGGGAAGGTCAGAGTAATTACTTGGTGCTCAAAGTAGACTAAAGAATTATGCTGACATAAGCAGACGGGAGTTGGAATTCCAAGTGGGCAAGCGGGTATTCTTAAGAGTATCACCAATGAAATAAGTACTACGATTTGGGAAGAAGGGGAAGTTAAGCCCTAGGTATGTGGGACCCTTCAAAATACTGGACATTGCTGGTTCTCTCGCATACCGAGTTGCCTTACCGTTTGAGTTAGCCAGTGTCCATAACGTGTTCCATGTGTCTATGTTGAGGAAGTATATTTCGGATCGAGTACATGTATTGCAACCGGAGCCCTTACTAATTAGAAAGGATTTTACTTATATCGAACATCTGGTTTAGATTCTAAACCATAAGCAGCAGACACTTTGAACTAAGAGGATTCCCTTTGTGAAGGTTGTGTGGAGGAACCATGCGGTCGAGAAGGCCACGTGGGGCGTGAAGACGATGTCAGAAGGAAATATCTTCATCTGTTTCAACCCTGAAGTACGTAAATTTGGAGGGCCAAATGTTTTTAAAAGGTGGAGAGAATGTAATGCCCAAAACATTAATTGTCGATGAATTTTATTTTTTTTATCTTAATATCATCAAATTTTGGGACTTCTCGTCATATTAAAATTTATGGGTAAACTGGAAAAAGAAAATAATCAAAAAATTTAAGGGTTTTAAACAAATTCCTTTTAAGGTTAGTATAAATACCCTAATATAGTATAACTGTCAGAGAAATTTGGTTAGCCTCTTTTCTTTTACGTGAAAGCCAGAGAGTGGAAGAAAGAGGAAGAGGAAGCTTCTAGGGCAAATCGTTTCTAGGTATAATCCCTAATTTTCTCTATAATTTCAGCCTTTTAATCGTGTTTATATGGTGTATGTTTTACGAGGGGTTGATATGTGAAAGGGGAGGCAGGCGTATGGTGGTAGCCGTTAGTTGTGGGTGCTGTGTGATTGGGTAATGGAGGCTGCCACAGGGCAGCATGGTTAGGTGGTTGTGCGGTGGTGTGTTTGTGTGTGCAACGTGAGAGAGGGAAGGGCTGCCGTGGGCAGCCGTGTAGGGGGGGCTATTGCCGTGGGGCGTGTTCTGCGTGGAGGTGCGATAGGGGCTGCCGAAGTGAGGGAAAAAAAGGGAATGGAAGGGCTGCCATGGGGCAGCTATTGTGCATTGTGTGAGTGGTATTTTGTTGGGTTTAGATGAGAGTAAAGGGGAATTGTCGAGGGCGGGCATGAAAGTGGTGGTGTGGGTGGAGTGTAGAGAGAGAAAGATAATAAGGGTTAGGGTTTTGGTGGTGTCTTGAGGGGGGGGTGGGGAGGGGAGAGAGAGAGAGAGGCTGCCATGAAAGCCATGGTGGCCATGGGGCAGCCGTGACATGAGGTGGTGGCTATGTTTGATGAGGAAGGAAAGAGACAGAGTATCAACTATGGTTACGGTTTCTTGAGGAGGAAGATGATGAATAGTAAAATTTTAACTATGAGTCCCTGTTTGGATTTTTAAGAGCTGTTTAAAGGTTTATTTAGGCAAAGTACGAAACTAAAACCTAAAACTCCCCTTACTTTTACAAAAGATACATTGTGGAATTTATTGGGATTTTTGTGGGCATGTGAATGGCGTCAAATGGTTTTGCGGCATTCCGGTGCCGATTGTTAGTTTTTAAAATAGGGTCTGTAGTGCTGAATTTATGGAGCCATTTAGGATTTTTTTTAGCGAAAAATCCCTAGAGAGACCCTCTTTGTCCAAAAAACTCACTTAGTCATTTAAAAAGATATTTTAGGTTATTTTTTGGGGTGTAATGGTACGTTAGGCATCGGGGTAATTTGGTAATTTATAGAAGTCCAGTATTTTTGTAATTTCACTCACTTAGGGAAAACTTAGCATTCATGCATGATTGAGCATCAAGAATTAACACTCATATGATTTGTCGTTTAGGTTTTGATATACAAGAGCTAGGATTGGCTTTTGAGCAAGTACCAGGATCGATTGTCAAGTTAGGTAAGTACTCTTACCATGTTCCTCCGTATACCCTACTTTCCAATATATGTTAACGTATACATTATGTTACAAATGAAAGTTTTAAAGTCTTGTTATTGCTCCTGCTTTCGTGAGAAACTATTTGACAAGAAAATTAATTAAAATGGCCATGAAATGTGTGGCGTTAGTTATTTTGAATTCTGTGTAAATTGTGGTATCGAGATGTTAATGTTGGTTGATGTGCCCCATATCCACTGGGGAAAGTGGATTGGATCCTGATCAACGAGACCATAGGTTGGCGCACAGTACTATTGCTCGTGGTTCACCCCTGACCGCAACATACCGTGAAAAGAGTTGAAATTACAATCGATTGTTATTTATCTTTCTGAAAGAGTTTTCTGGTAATATGATTTGCTTTCATGAAGTATATAGATGTATATTTGCATATCTCACTATTTGACAATAGTCATAGACAAATCGAAGGGATATTTACGAGCACAAGTTATCGAAATTAGGGTTCGAATAGAAATCCTTATACGGGGTTCAGATAGAAACCCTTACCTGGATCCGAAGCTAAATTAGCCTGGCCGACAAGTCTTGTGCTTTAACCTAAACGGAACAATCAAATGATTAAAAACACAGCCCACACTACGATATTATAAATTTAATACTGACTCACGCATACCCCCAAAATGAGCCCCCTCACCGGTCGTAAAATTTCCAAAATCCTCCTTGTGTAAAAATACCAAAAATACCCCTCTCATACTTAAATCACCAAAACAGCTTTTCCAAAAACAGAATCGCTAAAATATCCTTACCATATGTGAATTTATCCAAAATACCTTTTATAGGTAAAATTACCAAAATACCCCTAGGGGTTTCCGGCACCGAAAAAATATCAAAAACACATTAAACACTATTTTAAGTACCATGAAGTTATTTTTGGGCTACTTCTAGCAACAAATGAAGATGAAAAAACAGTATATGAAATAGAAATAGTATATCCTAACTAATAGCAATAATAGTGATGATACTAATAATAATAACCTGTAAGTTGAGATTTGCATTACCCAAGGTCATCAAGAAAAGAGTAAAGGTATATAACAAATGGTTGAAAGTGAAAATGAGAGTAGATTATACACACACACACACACGCATGCACGCACCTACATATATATACACACATACACACAAGCACACACTCTTGTAATTAAATAAAATGAGGCAGATTATGCTAGTTAGAGAGAAAAACTGATAGAGAACATTGGGCTTTTCTAAACAATAGAAAATTCTGAAATCTCGCCGCCCACTCCCTCACCCCACGCCGCCGGGCAGCCCAAGCCCCCTCACTCACCGCATGCCGCCGGCAGACCCAGCCTCCTCCCTCAACCCATGTCGCCGGTAACCCAAGCCCCCTCCCTCGCCCCACGCTGCCGGCAGCCCAAACCCCCTTCCCCTTATCTTGGTCCACGCCGGCAGCCCCATTTTCATCATCAGAAGAACCACCCCATCTGACACATGGGTCATGATAATCACTTGGTCTATTTTCGTAATTTCAGGGTTTCAAAAGCCTAATTTTCAAATTATGATTTCAAAACCCTAATTTTAAAAAATTATGACTTGATATCCTAATTTGAAAATTATAAAAATCATTCAGGATATACTGTACAAGGGCAGTATTGCCATTTTTAAAATACGCAATGATAAAAATTACACTTATTGAACGGAAGCCTGATGGATGGATACAAGATAGAGATGTTGTCACATGGAATGTTATGGTCATAGGGTGTGTCGAAACTCGAAAATGATAAATTTGAAGAAGCTTGCAAATACTTTCGGGTCATGAGAAGGGAAGGGATAGCTCCTGATGGGGCATCATTTTCTACTCCCCTCCCTGCTGCTGATACTATTGCAGCTTTGGACCAAGGTACTTTGATCCACGGTCAGATGATAAGAATAGGATTTGGGAGGAATCCAGGCATTGCAAGCTCACTAATTACAATGTATGCAAAATGTGGTGGCTTGATTGATGCTCGCAGGGCATTTGATGAGACTGAAGACATGAATGTTGTATCTTGGACAGCAATGATATCTGCCTTCCAACATCATGGCTGTGCAGACCAGGCGGTAGAATTCTTTGAGGTTATGCTGGAAGAGGGTATTAAGCCTAACAATGTAACTCTTGTTTGTGTTTTATCGGCTTGTAGCCACAGTGGGCGTGTTGATTAAGCATTTGCTTACTTCAATTCCATGACTGAAAGGCACAAAGTTAACCCAGGGCCAGAACACTATCCTTGCATGGTTGATTTGCTTGGTCGTGCAGGTCGAATGAGCGACGCCAAGAGTTTTGTAGAATCAATGCCAAATGAACCTGATGCATCTATTTTAGGAGCATTGCTTGGGGCTTGCAGGAGTTGGGGGATCTTGAATTGGGCAGAGAAGTCCCGAGAGGCTTTTCGAAATTGAACCTAATAATCCTGGAAACTATGTGTTGCTGTGTAACACATATTCACGTAAATTGAACCTAACAGGTTACCGCTTAATTCTTCTGCGATGTACTCACAGAAGCAAGCAGTAAAAGGTAGAGTACAATATATATAAAAAAAATAACAGGTTACCGCTTCTTCCGCGATGTACTCACAGACAAGAACCGGCACATAGTCACACGTCCTTGAATATCGTCTTTGGCGGCCCAATTTTAACTTCCATTTCGGTTACTTTAATGATAACTTTATGTAGAATTAGTGAATGAAATTGCCAAACAATTGAATTCGCAAGTGCTGTTTTGGGAAAGAAGTATCATAAAATTTAGGGCTAATTTCACCTATGTCCTTGAGGTTAAGGTATAATTATAGTTAAGGACATTTGTATTCATTTCCTTTCAAGATGGTTTATTTGTACACAATTAATCTTTGTAAAAGGATTGTGATCAAGGCTTGGGTTTGTCAAGTCTTGGGTGAACTTTGTGGAGTCAAGGCTTGTGCTTGGTGTGGGGATATCACCAAGTGTTGTAAGGGTTTTGATCTTGACCCGGAAGAAGATTGTTGCTAGTGGATTCTAGTGCTCTTGCAAGGGACTTCCTTGAAGAGGTGGATGTAGGCTTGAGGGTATATCAAGCCGAACCATTTAAATCTCCTTGTCAAGTATCTCTAACTCAATCTCTTTACTTATTGCTCTTTAATTGTTTGAGATTGTTTAGTTAGCATCTTCATTGAAGTATTACTTGGTTTATTTGAGATTTATGATTGTGCTTAGTTTAAATTCCCCATTATATTTCAAAAACCCTATTCACCCCCCTCTAGGGTTGTTTTATTGGTTTAAGGAACTACTTTAGACCATTACATTATAAACTAGCCTAGAAAGGGATAATAATACCTCGCGAGTGCGCTTACTTAGAAGACTCATGAATGCTTTGTGAAGGATGCACGACGCAAATGACTTGAGAGTACATATAAATGATAACGAGATGCTAAATTCTCTTAAGAGATGATCTACCACTTCAAAAGGCCCTATTTATAGAAGTCTGGAGCGCCAGTAATGATAAAGATGACCATCGCAATCTATAATCTAAAGGTAAAACATAATCTAATTATATACATATGAAAGCTGAAGCTAAGAGAGTGTTGTCCAATCACCGCTTATTTTGACACTCTTTTAACTCGCCACATAGACTTTCTTATTTTGACTTTTTGAAAGCTTGTTGAATTAACTCACCTTTGTAATAATGATTTGAAGCCCTTTTTTCCTCTCCCTCTTTCCTATTCAATTTGATTTGACTTCCTTTTTGCCATTTAAAATTAAACCAAATAAATAGATGTTACAATTCTCTCTTCCATGTCAACATATCCTCTAGTGCAATAGAGAGATGAGAGAATTGATGACTTGAAGGATGCTCACTCTCAATCAAAGAATTGCTCACAAAGATGCTCTCTTTAATGATGTAAAATCATGAAGATGAAGAGGGAAAGGTTTAATATATGAGCCGTGCTGTCTCTCTAATGAATGAAGGCTTAGAATGTGATTTCCATGGTGTATGATGAAGCCCCAAATCATTTATATAGAGAAGAGATCAAATATAGCCGTTATAGGCATAAAGTGGGCAAAACTGTCATTGCAGTCGACTGTAACCCAATGCAGTCGACTGTAATCCCTCTAAAATAGCCGTTGGAGTTTTGTCCTCGAAAATAGCCGTTGGAACTGAATTTTGACCAATGCAGTCGACTGCATTGGATTACAGTCGACTGTATTACCCTACTGCCTATCGGCTGCCTCACAGAACCCCCTTTCCTATTTTGGGCATAACTTTCTCTAGAAAAATCGGATTGAGGTGCCGTTTTTTGCGTTGGAAAGCTAATGAAAATTTTTATCAAGATATGAAAAGATTAGCACCAAAATTGTTTTTGAGAAAATCTGAGTAAGCTCCAAAGTTCACTCATTTTCAAGAACCACACTCGTGTGAATGATTATGAACTCACATGCAATGCACAAGGTGTCCTAAGGTCTTTTTAGGTCATAGTCATCAATCCAAGCATCAAACCAAGACTAGTTACATAATAGGAAAGATCAATTATAATCGATAGTAACTTAGCCGATACATTCTTTGTTGCTCTTCGACATTGGACTTGATGAAGCTTCTATAGCATGTCCACTATAACTTTAAGCTTCTTTGGCTTTAATCCATCTATCCAACTTCTCAAATGTGTCTTCATGAGTGTGCATGTATATACCTACTAAGAATACACTCAAAGCACACATTAGAACATAATCAATGTGTAGTTATCATCAAAACAAGATGTAAGCCTAGGTTATCCAACCATAGGGCTAACAGTTCCTTCCCCGCGATCGCATTTCCAATACGAATTATTCGAAAATAGTCTTTTCCTTTTATTTCCTAGTACGAGTCTAAGACCAAATTGTTAGTCACTTCCTATAGGATCTGAGTCAAACTACGATGGTTTTCATTTTGGTTTGTCTGACTGGATATATAGGCTATTTGATCTTGGTTGTCAAATTCAAACTAAACCTTAGAATTAGGTTAAATTTTTATTGCATATTTATGTTTTGTGTCAAAAAGGCCAAAAATTAATATAAGTGAAGTCGAGACCGAAAGAGTATGGCGAGTGCCTAACGCCTTCCCGTCATATAACTTAGTCCCCGAATCCATTTATTTGTTTTTGATAGACTAATTTGTCTTTGGACATTTTAGTGTCATTTGTTCTTAAGGTTTTTCTTATTTTTCTTTTGTTTAATAAAATAAAATTGCAACTCCTAAAAATTTTAGACCTTTTTCTGGGGTTTAGGAATTTATTTCGAGATGGTTCGCTACATACATGTGTGTGTATAAAAATGTGTGTAGATTTAAAATACATGTAAACACACACACACACACATGTGTGTGTGTATATATATATATATATATATATATATAGGACTTCCAAGAAACACGCCCTTCTCTCTCTCTCTCTCTCCTTCTCTTGAAAATTCTCTTCAGTCGTAGGCACCAAAACTTCCCTGTTGAATCCTTTCTTGCAATTAACCTATTTGGTTCTAATTTCTTTTGTGTGTATTTAGCTGATAAGCTACTTTGGGCAATACATCAAACTTTTAATGGTTTTGATTACATACTTCTTCAAAAGATCTATTTGCCATTCGAGGACCCAAAGTGGGTATCAATCTCTTACAGTTAAAAGTTTGACATATTGCCCAAAGTAGCTTATCAGCTAAATACACACAAAAGAAATTAGAACCAAATAGGTTAATTGCAAGAAAGGAAGTTGGTTAATGGTTTTGATTACATACTTCTTCAAAAGATCTATTTGCCATTCGAGGACCAAAAGTGGGTATCAATCTCTTACAGCTAAAAGTTTGACGTATTGCCCAAAGTAGCTTATCAGCTAAATACACACAAAAGAAGAGGGCTTTTGCAACGGATTTTCAGCGACGGAAGTTATTCCGTCGCTAAATCGTCTTTCACCGACGGAAAGTCTCGTCGGTAAAAATTCCGTCGTTAAATACTATTAGCGTCGGTATTAGCGTCGGAATCAGACGTCGTAAAAAGTTTTTAGCGATGGAATTTTGCCGGCGGTCTTTTAGCGACGGAAACTCCGTCGCTAAAAATCTTTTAGAATTTTTTTATTACCCATGGTTTAATAAAAACACTTTTAGCGATGGCATAACTCCGTCGCTAAAACATCCATCGGTAAAAGTGCGACCTTCACCGACGGACTTTTAGCGACGGCTTTATTTCATCGCTAACGTGTTTAATAAATCCCCGATCTGGTTTTCTCTCTCCCCGTTCTCACTGTCGTTCATCCTTCTCATCTTCACTGTGCCCCACCACCGGCAACAGCTCATCCTCCACCCGACACCATATCCACCTCCACTGCCGCTGCGCCACCAAGCCTCTACTGCTGCCGCGTCACCAAGCCTCCACTACCGTCGCACCACAAACACCGCCGCGGTGCCTCACTCCGGCGAAGCACAAACCGACGGACGGCCTTGCGGCGACCTCTGCACCGGCAACACCGGTCTGAGTTCTGAAGACCTCCATCCACCGATCACTCCACCAGTCCATTGGCGCTGACAGGCCACAGCTCTGAGCTCCCAAATCCCAGTCTTCTTCGATCTTCACCACCGGCGGAGAAATCGGCGACAAAGGTATGTTCCGATTCACCTTAATCCTACGATTGGGGAAAACTTTACCAGCTTTCTTTAGCCCTGGGCATTAGGTTAGTCTGCACTAATTATCTCCAGACTGCAATCTTGATGAAACAAACATTTTGAATTAGTGTAAATTATGACGTGCATGAGCTTTTTATGCATTGCACATTCAAATTCCTTCAAACTACTGGTGCTCGTTATGTAAATTGGTTTAGTGAATTACAAGAATAAGATGTTGAACTCATATACCCGCAAGGCTTCATGACACATTTTTACTCTAGATAAGACGATGCTGTTGAAACTGAGTGTTGAGTATAGACTGTAAACTATAGCCATTAGATCCGGTTCTTTCCTCTTCAGTACTGGCGTGAGTGACCATGTTTGCATTCCAAAGTGCTTTCGAGGCTCTCAAGCGCACCGTCCAATTGCTCAAATATTGCTTCTACTTTATACAATCAGTAGGCCTCAGTAACAAGCCATATCCATGTTTCCTTCACCTCCTACAATGCAGCAGCTTCAAGACAGGGCAACATGCATTTCCTCTCCAACTACAGCAAATATTTTGTCCACCCTGCATAAAAGAATTTTTAAGATTGAAGGAAGTGAAACAGAACATAATCCAGCAGGGTGAAGATTCTACCAAATCATTGAACTAATAGAACCCTAAATTTGAATGCCCCAAATCAATCGAACCCAAAATTGAATGCCCCAAATCAACCGAACCCTAAATTGAACTAATAGAACCCCCTAATTGAACCCTAAATTAAAGTAATTGAACCATAATTAAATCCTAAATTGAATGCCCTAATCGAATCGAACCCTAAATTAAACTAATTGAACCCCTAATTGAATGCCCTGATCCAAGCGAACCCTGAATTGAAATAATTGAACCCCTTAATTGAACCCTAAATTGAATGCCCCAAATCAATCGAACCCTAAATTGAATCAATAGAACCCCCTAATTGAACCCTAAATTGAAGTAATTGAACCCTAATTAAACCCTAAATTGAATGCCCTAATCAAATCGAACCCTAAATTAAACTAATTGAACCCCTAATTGAACCCTAAATTGAATGCCCTAATCCAACTGAAACCTAAATTGAACTAATTGAACCCTAAATTGAATGCCCCAAATCAACCGAACCCTAAATTGAATCAATAGAACCCCCTAATTGAACCCTAAATTGATGTAATTGAACCCTAATTAAACCCTAAATTGAATGCCCTAGTCGAACCGAACCCTAAATTAAACTAATTGAACCCTAAATTGAATGCCCTAATACAATCGAACCCTAAATTGAAATAATTCAAGCGCATCGGATATGTGTATTTTGAACAATTTTTTTCCATTTGAACATTGATTATTTGTTTGATAATTATAGGTTGTTAATTGTGCATTTGAGAATTGTGATTATTGATCGATGATTATTTTAGGTTGTTAATTGATGATTTTAGGTTATTAGCTGTGCATTTGAAGTAATTGCGATTATTAATTGATGATTTTAGGTTGTTAATTGATAATTTTAGATTGTTAATTGTGCATTGAGCATTTGAGATATTGAGATTATTGACGGAGGATGGGACCCAATTGGATTGAATGTGTGATTTTTGTTAATTTTTATTGCATTGAGCATATGAGAATTGCGAATTGAGATTGTTGACGGAGGATGGGACCCAATTGGATTGAGATACATGTTAGCTAGCGCAGACACGGACACCACGTCTGATCGACGGTGTCCGACATTTAAAAAACAAATTTACGTATGCCGATGAGTTTGTAGGTGCGTGTCGGTGGGCGTCAGACACGTGTCCGGAGGCGTCGAACACGTGTCCAAAGGCATCGATCAGACATGAGTCAGTATGTGTCGCACACGTGTCCGGAGGTGTCAGACACCATATCAACACCCTCTATGAGGTGTTGGAATTGAGGTTGTTGACGGATGATGAGACCCAATTGGATTGAGATACCTGTTAGGTAAAGCAGACACGGACACCACGTCTGATCGACGGTGTCCGACATTTAAAAAACAAATTAACGTATGCCGATGTGTCTGTAGATGCCTGTCGGTGGGCGTCGGACACGTGTCTGGAGGCGTCGGACACGTGTCGGTATGTGTCGGACACGTGTCTGGAGGTGTCAGACACGTATCGGACACCATATCGACACCCTATATGATGTGTCGGAATTGAGGTTGTTGACGAAGGATGGGACCCAATTGGATTGAGATACCTGTTAGCTAGCGCAGGCACGGACACCACGTCTGATCGACGGTGTCCGACATTTAAAAAACAAATTAACGTATGCCGATGTGTCTGGAGGTGCGTGTCGGTGGGTGTCGGACACGTGTCCGAAGGCCTCGGACACGTGTCGGACACGTGCACGTGTCCGAAACTATCCCTCATTAACATTAATTAGCCCTAACATAACCAAATTAAGCCCAATTAGCGCTAGTTAGGACTAATCAGCACTACTCGGCACCATTAAAACCGTAATTAGGACTAAATAACCCTAATTAGTCCTAATCAACCCTAATTAGCTATAATTACGACTAATCAGCACTACTCGGCACAATTAAACCCTAATTAGGACTAAATAACCCTAATTAGTCCTAATCAACCCTAATTAGCTATAATTATTCGAAACTATCCCTCATTAACATTAATTAGTCCTAACATAACCCAATTAAGCCTAATTAGCTATAATTAGGACTAATCAGCACTACTCGGCACAATTAAACCCTAATTAGGACTAAATAACCCTAATTAGTCCTAATCAACCCTAATTAGCTATAATTATCCGAAACTAGCCCTCATTAACATTAATTAGCCCTAACATAACCCAATTAAGCCTAATTAGGACTAATCAGCACTACTCGGCACAATTAAACCCTAATTAGGACTAAATAACCCTAATTAGTCCTAATCAACCCTAATTAGCTATAATTATCCGAAACTAGTCCTCATTAACATTAATTAGCCCTAACATAACCCAATTAAGCCTAATTAGCCCTAATTAGGACTAATCAGCACTACTCGGCACAATTAAACCCTAATTAGGACTAAATAACCCTAATTAGTCCTAATCAACCCTAATTAGCTATAATTATCCGAAACTAGCCTCATTAACATTAATTAGCCCTAACATAACCCAATTAAGCCTAATTAGCCCTAATTAGGACTAATCAGTACTACTCGGCACAATTAAACCCTAATTAGGACTAAATAACCCTAATTAGTCCTAATCAACCCTAATCAGCTATAATTAATACTCGTAATTAACCCTAATAACCCAGTTAGCCCTAATTAGCCCTTGTACATCCCATAATTACTCCATGTTGCCCAGAGATGGTTCAATTACTCGTTGTTTACAAACCCTGCCTTCTTTATATTAGTTGTTGTTTTGAGAAGTCCATTGGCAACGAGATGGTTCAACTCGTTGCCAACGAATTCTATTTAATGTGGAATTGGTAACATATGTAACGATCTTTCTGCAGTTTTGATATTTCGGAAAGATTCTTGCATATCTTATCAATTTCTGAACGCATGCATGCATAGAAACCCTTAGTTCCCGTTCAAAGGTACTCATTACAAAGTAATGCCTTGTAATGAGCCTTTGGATGTCCAGTTTGGACAGTTTGGAAAAGCTAATTGTTTATAAAACAGTGTTTTGACTCATGCTTTGTGTTCTATGTCGTGGATATTTGGTACACGTTCTCGTGTGTTTCTCCGGGTGCATACAGATCTGGTGTTCTAACATCCGTCAAACCTTCCTGAGCAAGGTTAGATGAATGTTAGAACACCTAATCGATGTCGTGTACTTGGAGAAATGCGGGGAGGTGCTGCCGAATTTTCCACAGACATGGGACTAAGCATGAGTTATTCACTGTTTTATAAACATGTGCTTTTCTGAATGGGATAGGACCACTACCTGTTCAAGAGTGGAGGGGAAATATGTAGACATGTTGTAACATTCATGCATTCATATTTACATCGGCAATGCCTAATCACTGGTCATTATTGAAGGTGGTATACAGTACGATAATTCAGTCGTCATGTCAGTCGATCGAAGTTGGATGAAAAGGAAGAATGCTGAAGATTTTGAGTGTCGCGTTGACGAATTTCTCGACTTCGCTTATGCGCATCCTGCACATGTTGACCTTGATAAGATAAGGTGTCCGTGCGGTAGATGTGAGTTGTTGCACTGGAGAAAAAGAATTGAAGTAAAATGGCATCTTCGTCGGTACGGTTTTATGGGTGGATACACAAGGTGGACGCAGCACGGGGAAACGATAGTATTGTCGTCCAACCCGGCTAGTCAAACTGAAGTTAGGGAGGAGGCACGATATGATTACCGAGATATGATTATGGATGTTGGGCATGCTAATGTTGACTGGGGTAACGACAGTCCACAACCGCCGAACGAGGGGGCTCATCAGTTTTATGAGTTGTTGAGAGCTGCGGAAGAGCCGCTGTGGGATGGAGCTCCGAAACACACACGGCTGTCTGCGGTTAGTAGGTTATTACAGTTGAAATCAGACCACGGGCTGAGTGAGAAAGGTTTTAACGAGTTTGTTACCTTAATCAAAGAAATACTGCCCGAAAGTGAAAA
This sequence comes from Escallonia rubra, assembly GCA_033065855.1. Classification (NCBI taxonomy): domain Eukaryota; kingdom Viridiplantae; phylum Streptophyta; class Magnoliopsida; order Escalloniales; family Escalloniaceae; genus Escallonia; species Escallonia rubra. The sequence continues at coordinate 27,578 of JAVXUO010000011.1, read as the reverse complement.
GCTACCGCCGTCGTACTATGACGCGAAGAAGATGATGAGGAAACTTGGGTTGAGCTATGACCGGATAGATGCGTGCAATAACGATTGTGTATTATTCTGGAAAGAGAATAAGGATTTGTCACGGTGTCCAGTATGTGATCATTCGAGGTACAAACCGGACAAAGGGAAGAAGAAAAACATTGCATGGAAGATATTGCGATATTTCCCGGTCACACCACGGCTTCAGAGAATGTACTACTCCTCCAATACGGCTGAACATATGAGGGCTCACCGTGAGACTCGCAGCAACGATGCCGATGTGCTGACACACCCAGCTGATGGAGAGGCGTGGAAGGAGTTTGACCGCAGGCATCCAGTCTTTGCTCAGGAAGTTCGGAATGTTAGACTTGGTCTGGCAACCGATGGGTTCAACCCTTTCGGTCAGTCTACCACGCCTTACTCCTGTTGGCCTGTTATTATTGTCCCTTACAACCTTCCACCAGGCATGTGCATGAAGAAGCCGTATATGTTCTTGTCGTTGCTTATTCCGGGGCCGAAGAGTCCCGGTAAGGACATAGATGTGTATTTAAGGCCGTTGATTGATGAGTTAAAACAGTTATGGAATCATGGAGTCGAAACATATGATGCATCCCTTAAACAAAATTTTCAGATGAGGGCTGCTTTGATGTGGACTATACATGATTTCCCCGCATTGGGAATGACGTGTGGCTGGAGCACACATGGGAAGCTAGCATGCCCTGCTTGTATGGGCGTGAACCCCGGTCATACGTTAAAGCACGGCGGAAAGGCCTCGTGGTTCGGATGTCACCGTAAGCTTTTGCCACCGGGCCATCAGTTTCGTAGGCAGAAGGATAAATTTGACGGGACAATCGAGCGTGAGGTTGTCACACTGGACTACCCATCTGGTGAAGAAGTACTCTCACACCTGGAGGCACTTGATACTGACATACCACACGGTAAGGGTGTGCCGGATCAGAAGATTGCAGGGTTCGGGAAAGAGCACAACTGGAGAAAATTTTGTATCTTCTGGGAGTTAGCCTACTGGAGGACGCTCGTTATCCGAAACAACATGGATGTGATGCATATTGAGAAGAACGTTTTTGATAATGTGTTCAACACAGTGATGAATGTCAAGGGCAAATCGAAAGATCACCTTAAAGCGAGAAGGGATCTACAACAGTTGGGTGTACGCCGTGAATTGCATCCTCGGACAGTCAGTGGGAGGACCATACTTCCGAAAGCACCTTACTGTCTAGACAAGAAACAAGTGGAGAAGGTCTGTCAGTGGGTTAAGAATTTGAAGCTTCCGGATGGGTTTGCGTCCAACATATCTCGTTGTTGCAATGTATCGGAATGCAAGTTCCAAGGGATGAAGAGTCACGACTGCCACGTATTCATGGAGAGATTCATTCCTATTGCCTTCCGGGGACTGTTGCCACGGGTTGTTTGCGAGACTTTGACTGAATTATCTCATTTCTTTCGAGATATATGCTCTTCTACGATCCGGGTGAGTAACATGGAAGTGCTTGAGAAGAACATTGTGGTGACGATTTGCAAGCTGGAGAAAATCTTCCCACCTTCGTTCTTTGATTCAATGGAGCATCTGCCTGTTCACTTGGCATATGAAGCTAAGATGGGTGGACCCGTGCAATATCGGTGGATGTATCCCTTCGAGAGGTAATCCTTAAATTGTTACAGTTGTTCGTTTACACTTAATGCGACATCTGTTATCATTGATATTCCACCTAACTCGATTCGCTAAACTTCTAGGTTCATGTTCCATTTAAAGAAAAAAGTCTGTAATAAGGCTCGGGTTGAGGGCTCAATTGCGGAGGCTTACGTAATGGAAGAACTTGTAAACTTTTGTAGTCAATATTTCGGGCCTGATGTTGGTACAAGGTTAAATCAACTAGGCCGAAATGACCCCGGAGCAAGCACAAATTTGGAAGGGCAATTGTCAATATTCAAGCAGTCAGGTAGTCCGTTCGGCCGAACGTATACTCGATGGCTAACAGATGAAGAGTACAGTGCTGCAACAATATATGCCCTTCTAAATTGCGATGAAGTTTCGGCATTCGTTGAGTAAGTTAAAGTCTTAATTCACTTACATTGTTGTACATAATTGAAAGTGTGTGTTAAGCGAGTCAAATGCATATTGGTTTGCAGTGAGTTCGATGCGGAATCTTTAATCACTGATCCCGCTGGACTTGAATCTCATCGGAAATCACAATTTGTACAGTGGTTCAAAATCCGTGTAAGATTATTTAACGAAATTATATTATGTGTTATATACAGTTCTGTGGCCAATTAGTATACTGATTTATCCTTAATTTTTACCGTCATCTACAATAGGTTCAGTCAATGGATAGACCAGTGGCCTCCTGCTTGAAATTACTAGCCGAAGGCCCTAACAAACAAACATCCTGTTACGGAGGCTATATCATCAACGGGTTTAGGTTTAACGTAAAAGATGATGACCGAACAAAACAAACCCAAAACAGTGGAGTCTTGGTCAACGGCGACTGTTATGCCGAGAATTGCATGGACTTTTACGGAGAGCTAGATGAGATTGTTGAGCTAACATATCTGGGTTCCCAAAACCGCCTGGTAATGTTCAAGTGTACGTGGTTCGATGTCACATGCAGTAGAGGAATCCGTGTTAGCTCTCAAGGGATTGTAGATGTCAATGTCAAGTCAAGACTTGCATCAGACGAGCCCTTTGTGTTTGCTAGTCAAGCTGTACAAGTCTTTTACGCGGAGGACGTCGCCAATCCCAAATCTCATTGGTATACAACTATCAAGTCCAAGAAATTGCCCGTGACATATGACAGTGAGCTAGACTCCTTTCAAGCCGACCAACCACGTGTCTTGTTCCCTGTTGAGGTCAACAACGAGGAGGACGATCTTCCTCTTCCAACAACACTTCTTGTGGGAGAAGAAGTCGTAGATGATGACGCGGAAGACGTGGAAAGTGTTGGAGATGATGTGACCGAGTCTACTGATGAAGAGGATGAATTAGAAGATGAAGAGGACGACGAGTCCCACGAAGAAGAGGGCGACGAGGAAAGTGATGAAGATGATTCGCAAACTGAAAATGATTGACTTGTAATGTTGTAACATCACGGGAAAAATGTAGTAACATTTTAGAACTTGGTGTTTATTGATGTGTTTTTGCACATCCGTTCATATATATATATATATATATATATATAGTGCCGATGATGATTTATGCCTAAATTATTGTTTTTCACGTGTTAATGTCTTTGTATATAATCTATATGAAGTCAGATATGGATAGGATACGGGCTATTCGTGGCCGGGCTGGACGCCGAGCTGCTTCCTCCCCGGTGGGTCCCACCTCGTCATTGCCTACTGATGACGAGGCACAGAGTGATCGCGAACAGCAGATGGGGCCCCAGTCCCAGCCCGACGCAAATTCATCCCACACGCGTGTGCATTCTTCATCTTCCGTGGGTTCTACCTCAGGTATAGTTGATAACGGTGTTTAGTACATTTTCGCTAGCCTTATATTTAAAGTATATTTGAACTGTATTAATGTCTGTGTTTTGTAGGATCTCGACGAGGCCGTGGTCCGACACGCGGGGTACGCATCGACCCCCAGCGTAAACAGAGAGTTACGCTCACGCAGGAGGGCCTGTAAGTACTAAAAATATCACCTCATGCCTTAAATTTAAAATTTTGGGGTGTTAATTTATATTTGAACTGTATTAATTAATTTATTTACTTCTTTGGCAGGATCCTGGAGAATCTGGCGAGGACGAAGATCGGCGTTCTTGTGAAGGGCCGATTCTTCGAGCCACGCCTGTACTGGAAGGACTGGGATGCCGCTGCGAGGGAGGCCCTATGGGAGGAGTGGCTGGTACGGTGAAGTATTTTTTTCAGCGTTAGTAAATGTTTAATTACAGTTTGTTTTCTGGTCATAATTTGTGTTATTGAATGCCTTACAGGAGGGGTTCACGTTTGACACGCCTCAGCAGCAGGCACTGGGGCAGCAGGCCTTCTTTGCCTACATCGGCAAGAATTACCGCCGATGGCTCCACGACGCACGGGACCGGGCGAAGAAGCTGCTGCCCGAGGGTGCCCCGATGACGGAGATGACGAGATATCCCCCACATTGGATATCTCACCGTGTATGGGGGGAGATGATAGATCGGTGGGCTGCGGATCCAGGCTGGGACGCCAAGAGTAAGAGCGGGGCCGAGAACAGACAGAACAGAGATCCGACGCACACGGGGGGGTCGGTGCCACACGACATCGTCCGACACATGAACGCGGTCGAGCACCCGGATCTGGAGGAGGATGAGGTCATAGCTCTGACCTATAGTCAGACGCACGTGCGGAAGAAGGACAAGGACGAGGCGCACCGGGCGGGCGACTATATTTCAGATATTGCCTGGCGGATCGATGTGAGTCAATTTATTTAAGTTGTTAATGTTTTGTCTTTCTATCCTCAATGTCCGTTTCGTTAATTAATGCCCTAACATATCGTTAAACCACTATTTTTGCAGGCCTCGTATGAACAGCTAAGGGGGTCCGAGCAGCAGTCCGGACAGCCATCAGCGTCCACTAGTACGGCTGCGAGTACTGGGGGGTTGAAGCGATGGCTGGATACGCCGGAGGTCGTGAATCGGCCGAAAGGCCGCATACGCGGCCTGCCTAGCACGACTGCTCGTGCCGTGATAGGAGCGTCCTCACCCCCTGCTGCCCCTCCACAGACACCGGCTCCTCAGCGTCAGTTGGACGACGAGGAGATCCAGCGCATTGCTACAGTGGTGGTGAGGATGATCAGGGAGCAGGGCACTGCTGGACATGCCAAGCCGGCCCCGAATCAGCAGGATCCAGAGCCGGGACTCGCCGACCCTTGATGAGCCCCTTCCCGTGCCCGTTCCTATCCCCCCCCCTCGCCCCCCGCGCCCGGCTTGTACTCTTCTCCTCTCCCCTAACCGGCTGTATTCGGTTCTCGGCTTGTACATATGAGTCTTTTTATATTGAAATATTTTTTATAATTGATTATATATATTTCTTTCTGTATTGATTATTGCGCGTTGTTGTTGAGAAATGAAAATTGTATTACAGATCTGGGTAATTGAAAAATACAAAAAAATTTCAAAAAAAATTGGACTTTTGGCGACGGATTAATTCCGTCGCTAAATAAGCTTTTTAGCGACGGAATATTATGTCGCTAAAAATTTATTCCGTCGCTAATTTTATAAAAAAGAAAATAAATTAAAATACTAAAAACATAATTAGCGACGGAATATCCGTCGCTAATTAAAAATCAGTCCGTCGCACAAAATTACATATTTAGCGAGGGAGTTCAAAATTTCGTCGCTAAACTATTACTGACGGGCTTTTATATGAGGGACTGTTAGCGACGGTGAATCCGTCGCTAATTGTTTTAGCGAAGGAATAAAGGCTTTTAGCGACGGATTTTCCCGTCACTAAAAGCCTTTTTTCTTGTAATGGAGAGCATGCAAGAGGGAAAAGGGAGAGGTTTCGGGGGAGAACTAGAGAAATTGAAAGAATGAGAGATTTTGAGAGAGAAGCAGGTGAGAGAGAGAGGCTGAAGGGATTGTGTGGATGATCTGTGTATGCATGTGGTGTGTGAGTAGAGGTGTACGTGTGCAGGGAAGTGTGTGTGTGTGTGCACGTCGTCGTGGGTGTGAGTGCCTGCATAGTATGTGTGGGGCGTGTTACTGTGTGTGTATTCTGTGGGATGGAAAATGTGTTTTTGTGAATATGGGTGTGTGTGTGTGTGTGTGAGTGTGTATGGGTTACATGCAGTGGTGTGCGTGTGTTATGTGGTGGTTTGTGAGCGCGACTACGTGGGTTTGTGGTGTATGGGGCCGGTCATAGACCTAACTCACGTGCCACTGTGGGTTCGTATCATGACAGAAATGGTATCAGAGCACTACGGTCCCGTGGCACTCAGAGCTTAAGTAAGGATTTCGCCAGTTGGGCTATAGAATCCTAGGTTATAATCGGAATCCTATAGTACGGTGAAACATTTGAAGCTTGCTGAAACCACGATCGATGTTTTCTGACTCGTGTTCTGGCAGTGATGTATGACATTAGGAAAACTTCCATTGTTTGGCGAATCTGACTCAGGATGGTGGGGTGAATATGTTTCTAGTTGCCAAAAAGCTAACCAAGAGCAGCATATAGCTAGATAGAATAATCTAAGACTGTGGAAATTTTCCTATCTTAGTCAGATTGCTGAGTTTATAAGTTTCTGGAATAGGATTTCGTAGGGTATAAGAGGACTTTTGAGTTGAAATGTGCACTTGGAAAAAGTAAAATTTGTGTGTCAAAGCGTAGATTCACTAGATTGACTTGCCTTGAATGGACACTAGAACTTTGGCTTTGGAGCTTAAATCCTCGTTCTAATAGGTACAAGTTATATGCATATATTGAATTGTTGTGGAGGTGAATTGAGGTTTACGAGTAATGATGGTTTCAGCTGTGCACTTTGGGTTTCAACATGTAGCCCAGAGTCCTAGGTTGATTGGCGTACATGGCTTGATTCGACATCGAGATGTGAATTATCATAGAATAAAGGAATGTAATTGAGGGCAAGAACTAGTTGCTCACCATCTTTGACTGGATCCAGTGATTTTTTTTATTTTATAAAATTGCAATTTATTTCTTTAGTTTGATTATGAATTAAACCACGAAAATTAAAGATTACATATCGAGGTGGCACATACTATATATTGTGAAATTTGAGGATGAATGTTTTTTAACAGGAGGCAGATGTAATACTCTGGTCTCAAATTGGACTTACGTTCAATTGTGATAAATTACTTGGATTATTAGCGACCATTATTAATTTGACGAGACTTCACTGTTTGGTGACGATTTCATGGTATAAGAAGAAATGAAAAAATGTAGAGATAGCATGTACATTACGGTGGAGCCTGTGATTTAAGAGTAATGATAGTTGAGGTAATCTTTATCGGTTAGTTAAAGTGTGTTAAATGCAGATCTCACAGCATTGTACTTTTAGGCCTGCAAGTATGCAAATAATGAAAATAAAAGTGAAAGGGGGTGACATGGGAAACTATAATTAACTTACGGGTTATTATGTACATGTATATGTACGTGTGTTAATATGATTTTTAGGACCCTTTTATATTAGAAGGTCAGAAGCAGAGGGAGAGATTAGAGAAGTAGGTGAGAGAGAGAGAGAGAGAGGCTGAAGGGAGCGTGTGTATGTGTGATCTACGTGTGCATAAGGTGTGTGAGCAGATGTGTGCATGTTCATGTGCATGTGCAGGGAAGTGTGTGTGTGCACCCTGGTGTGGGTGTGAGTGCCTCCGTAGTGTGAGTGTGGGGGCGTGTTACTGTGTGTGTATTATGTTTGTCTAAAGTGTGTTTTTGTATATATGGGAGTGTGCATGAGTTTGTACGGGCTGTGTGCGGTGGTGTGCGTGTGTAGTGTGGTGGTGTGTGAGTGCGAATGTGTGGGTCTATGGTGTATGCAGATGGTCACACTCACAGACCAACTGTAGTTTCGGGTTGTGACAAGCCCGATTGAACATTTTCCAAAACCTTAATGAGGATTCCAGACTGGCTTAGCATAATGATCCCCTAATCAATATCAAACTAGGGACTCTTGTCCTCGAACTAAAATGTCTTATTCAAGACCTCAAGGCAAAGCTCCAATACCCTGGGTGTGTCAAGCATAGAGATCGCCGCCTGCTATAAAAAGTCTTTGCAAACGCGCGATAGTATGCTCTATTGAAACCTAAACTGTGGGAACCAAACCATCGGACCTTCCTTACTCGGGAATAACCGTAGGCAGAAGGCATCTACGAAAGGAGGTAGTTAGCCGAACAAGCTATTAGACTATACGACCCTTGTGTTCTAGGACTGAGAGGCATTCTTGATAAAAATTATTAGGATCATTAGACTCTATCCATAATGTGGCTTTAAAAAGAGGACATTGAGCGATGAGCTATGCATGAGAAGAGCTCAGAGTGAAAGGCAATCTCGTAGGAAATTATTAGGATCTCTCGCCTCTCGCTGTAATGTGGCTTTGAGTAGAGGATAATGAATGATGAGTTCCTCATGAACACTTCCAATACCAAGATAAACTCTAAGGGGAGTACGCAATCATATGCCACAAACAAAATGGCACAGCCCTTAGTAGCCTCACTAAGCATTTATTCAAGTAAGGAGATTCCTTACTTCAGCCTCCGTCAAGATACTGAAGTGCGACACTTGCAGTAACACCAGACCCTAAGGAGAAAATCTTTCTTCATGGACAACATGTTACTCTATCAGGCACCTCACACTGACATGTGTCGTGCCTTTGCAATCACTAAAATGAAGGCCGTGTGCACTTGGTTCCAATGTCTTCGAGCTTACTCCATTAGCGACTTAATTCTAATCTTAAATAGTTCGACTTTTACTTTGTAAGTAGCAAGTCCCGTCATCGGCAGCGTGCTGCACCCCAAAGTTTATTTTAGCTATCTTATACCACAAACTTAAATAAGCGTGGCACCGATCACCCTCGGACCATATTCCGACAAATTTTCAGGCAAAAATTATGATATGGCTGAACTCAGGAGGGCATTTTTGGAACATGATGTCAAAAAATGACGATCTAGGGTTGGTTGTGAACAAAATTGAGGAAGAAAGGATCTAGGCTTCATGTATGGTAGAAATTGATGGTTGTAGTGAGATCTAGGGCAACAATTGATGGTTGTAATGGGATCTAGAGCAAAAATTGACGATGTGATAGATTTCTGTAAATGTGGCTAAGGTGGCGGCGGTCTTCAAAAGGAGGTGGCGGCGATAATGGAGAAAGGAGGTGGCGGCGATAATGGAGAAAGGATGTGGCGCTGGGTTGGTACTTGGTGGAGGCCATGGGTGGTAGGTATGGAGGTGGGAGTGGGTTGCATATTGGTGGTGGTGGTGGTGTTGGTGAAGATGGAAGGAGAAAGGTGGAAGATGAAGATGGATGTGAGAGAGAGAAGGGTGATTTGCTAAAAATGTCCCCCAAACTTGAGTTAAATTACCATGCCGATGAGTTCATTGGCCGGAAAGTGGTCGCGGGATGTTTCGTGCCACACTTATGCAAGTTTGTGATGCGAGATACTTAAAGTGAATTATAGGACAAAGCACGCTACCGCAAGCAAACTTAGGTAGCGTTTGAAATTACTTCCAGTTTTGATTTTGATTTTCTGTTTAAAAAAACAAACACCCGATTTAGTTTTTTTTTATTTTTTTTACAAAAATAAATGAGTGTTTGATTACCCATTTTTTATTTTGAATTATTTCTTTTGGGTGATTGATTACCTAATATTTATTTTCAGTTTTTTCTTTGGTGGTGGTTTGCGGTGGCAGTGGCCGGCAGAGTGGCCGGCGACTGCCGACGGGATGAGGTGGGCGATGGTGGCTGTGGTGGTGATCTCAAAATAAAAATCAAAACTGAAAACTCAAATCTCCTAAATGAGAGTTTTAAAAAATAGCCCTATTTTAAAAACTGATTTTCAAACCTGAATAATAAATAAAAAAAAAACGAAAGTTGTGTGCCAAACACGTTTATTTTTTTTATACAAAATTGAAGAAAAAACTAAAAAAAAAAAATGTTACCAAATAGAGCGGAAGTGTCTAGTGTTATCGATCCCAAAAGAAATTATTGATTTTGAGTATGTGCCTTTTGTTTGGGTAACCAAGCCAAAGAAAGAAAAACTCATGTCACGTGGAAGTGTGGAACGAAACTTAAATCCATTCCATTGAACCGTCTCATTCATCTGTCCTGACGAAACTTTCAGAGTTTACAGAGAGCATACATCACGCTTCACACTTTCCCGGTGGCATCACCTATAATTTCCCGGCGATATCTCCACATTCCGTCGGGAAATTTGACCGCGATCCGACCGATCGTTCCGGTCGATCCGACTAATGGCTCCGGTTTCTGCTCTGGCGAAGTACAAACTTGTCTTCTTGGGAGATCAGTCAGTCGGCAAGACGAGCATCATCACTCGGTTCATGTACGACAAGTTCGACAACACATACCAGGTAATCATCGTTCCTTTGACTGTTCGGTTGAGTATTAGATTATCATGACCAATTGTTGTCCGTTAGAGCATTTGATCTATTCGATCGTGCTTTAATTCGCTGATTGACGTTGTACTTGATAAATTATTTGCATATTGAGCTGATCTGGATGTAAACATAGCTACTGTGGATTCATTTTACGCTGTTCTGTTTTTAGCAAAGTGCTCCCTCCATTTTGTAATGTTGTCCTTTTTGCCAATTCTTATGATCTGATTTGATCATCTAAACACTCAGGTGTGAACTCAGATAGTAGTTATAAACTAGATAAGTATCATTTGACTAGTCAAACTAGGGTATTACCAAGTCAATGTTCACATGTTCAAATTATGTTGTAGGAGATTGCAATAGTGAAGGGGGGAAAACTAATGAAAACGAGGGAGTAGAGTTTTTCTCAAGCCGATGCTGGTGTTTTTTAAGGCAGGTGTTCTCTTATGTCGGACAAGAGGTTGTTTAACATTGGGACACTATTTAATTAGGTCGTGGATAGGGGGGAGAATTGCAAGATAAGTTTGGTATTGTTAGACATGAACCTACGAATGTCAGTGAATGCGTACAGGAAGTTAGGTTAGGTGGATTTAATGATGTATAGATTAATATAAAAAGAGAAGTGAATGCGACTTTATACGGATAGGCGAAAGTGGAGGAAGATAGAACGTGGGGAACCCCAACTCGTCTGGATTAAGGTGCTAATTCGAGCAAAAGTTCTCTTGATGAGAAGAGAGAGCATCCCCCCATAGACACCCAATGGTGGGGATATTTGGTTTCTCTTAAACCAAAATATCTGCGAACTGTTCAAATGCCTAAAATAGTTCCAAGTAATTGGCTCGTTCCTGCTTATATGTCTTATGTGTTATGATAGTGACAACGACAAACCTGTGCTGCACATGTTGGAGTTTATCTGAGATTGAGTTGCGGCTGTGAACTCTAGGGTGATCATAACGAAATGACAACTTGATGTGGGACGGATTTCAATAAGGGTATAAAAGGCTGTCCTACAAGCTGGTATCGTGGGCTAGGGCTGAGACTTGTAGGTTTGTAGAAGCTAGAATTAGGGTTTAGGATTTAAAGGTATATTTTTTTGGGCTGTTTAGGATGCTGTGAACAGTACTCGAGAACCGTGTTTTTTGTGTTTATATCTTCAAACAAAGAAGAAAAGAAAGCAAAGGATAACAAAGCCTTAAGAGTCTCACTAAGGCCTTCTAGGAGTCTGAAGAGGACCAATGAAGTCTCACATTGAGAGGAAAAGCAAAGCTGCTTCTGAAAATTCTATTCATGAACTCCCTTGAATAGTTCCTACAATACTTGTTTATATAAAGAAAACGAAAGGCACCTTTCCTTCTAAGTAAAGGATTCTTATACTCTAGAACCCTCTGGGTTACTAAAACTAAACAAAAAACCTAATAACAAAAGGACTTTTGAGAATACAGTAACTAGTAAAAGCTAGACCCACTAACAAAAAGATTTGGAAACATCTAATCTGCCCTAGGTATGCTAATATGGCAAAAATACCCTACTTACAAAATCTGTGCGCGTAACAACTGCTTTGCATAACTGTAGAAGAGCAGCTGTGCATGTAGTTTCGAATATAACCTTCTGCAACTGAATGATCTTTGGAATTTGGTGGTTCTTGGAGTATAAGCGTTGTAGTCTTTGATTATGATGGCCTGTGAACAACATGAATGTATATGCTATGCAATCTCATTTTTCACTGGGTTCTAAGTCAACATCTCATGTCCTAGATAGGTTATTGGCTCGTAGCTTTACGAGCTACATAGCTGATCCCACTTTGATTATGTTTAGCATGACGCTATGCGGTTGATAAGTAGGAGATTTAACATAAGTGGGTATCCCTCGGCAAGGAACTTCCTCGTAGCCAAGCACAAGGACTTCAGAAGTTCGAACAAATAATCAATTCTCTCATTGGAAGAGTAATTAACCTCTGAAGTGTTTTTTTCCCTCTCAATTGCTCAGAATTTTGTAAACACCATTTTATGAATTTTACCCCCTAAAAGACGTAGGCTACAACTTTTGTCAATGAGCTGTGACTTCTTTTGGTCTGAAATAGCGTTGTGATAGACATCATGGTGGCACCTCTTTGGGAGTTGATAATTACTACACGCACTCAATAGTATGTGATGTAAAACAAGCTGAGTATAAGAGAGGAGGGAGAAACAGAATAACAAAAGGAGAGAAGGAAATGTTTTCTCAATTCATAATCTGCCTCTTCAGTTACAGGAGGTGGTCCTTTATATAAGACAATGTAAACTTAAATATGGAAAGATCAATCAACTCCTAATTGATTCAGTGAGATCGTAACTGATTTGATTAAATCATACATTTATTTTAATTGATTCAGGTCGTAACCGATTTGATTGAATCGTAAAAATCCCTAATTTGTCTCTTGCTTAAAATAAACCTAAACCAAATAAAATCCTTAATTTATGTCTTGGATTTTCGAGAATAAGTCTGCCAAGTCATCTGATTATGCCAAGTTGTGTTTCCATCATTCTCCCCGGGGTTAAAAGAGCTCTGCTCTCGAGAGATAAAGTATTGATACGGCACTAACAGGGCGGAAGCAAGATGACAAAGCTCATCCTCGGTAAGCCAGGTATCATTTGTAGCGGAGCGGTTCTACCATCGTACAAGAAAGCGCTGGTAGCCCCCTGGTGAGAGGATACTGTAGTGTTTCAGAGAAGAAAAAGATGGAAGAATCTGAATTCATTCTCCATTGCCTTATACTGAATAAGTAACACTGCATTTATAGGAAATCATACCACTAAATAAGTTATGAAATCCCTCTAAACTAGGTCTAATTGAATCCCTTATGTCAAGGGATCTCCTTTATTTGAATTAGACAATAATAACAAATCTACTTTCCTAATAAAACCAAATTGATTCATTGACTTGACATGATTTGCAAATCATCCGGCTTGATATGATTTTGCAAATCATCCAGATCAATGGCCTGATCTTCCTCATAATTTGACACTCCCCCTCAAGTTGGTGTATAGATATCTATCATGCCCAACTTGCTAATAAGAAATTCATAGTTAGGCCTTAACAGTCCCTTTGTGAGAATATCTGCAACTTGTTGTGATGTCGGAACAAACGGCATACAAATAGTTCCTGTTTCAATTTTCTCTTTTATGAAGTGCCTGTCAATCTCAACATGCTTTGTTCTGTCATTTTGAACCGGATTACTTGTGATGTTAATGGCTGCCTTGTTATCGCAGTACAACTTCATAGGCATGGTCACATTAGTTCTTCCAAAACTCGTTTTAGCCACATCATCTCGCAAATCCCATGAGCCATCGCTCTCTCTATATTCTGCCTCGGCACTACTACGAGCCACCACACTTTGTTTCTTGCTTCTCCATGTTACTAGGTTTCCCCATACAAAAGTGCAATATCCCGATGTCGACTTCATATTTGTAATTGATCTTGCCCAGTCTGCGTCAGTGTATGCTCCAAGATTTCGATGTTCATTCTTTCTAAAGAATAGTCCTTTTCCTGGAGAACTTTTTAAGTATCTCAGGATGCGGTAGATTGCTTCAAGATGCTTCATGAGGAGAATGCATGAATTGACTTACTAGACTTACGCCAAATGCAATGTCAGGCCTTGTATATGTGATAAGTAAATCAGCTTACCAACTAGTTTCCGGTACCGAGATGTATTTACTGGATCTCCCTTGTTGTCCCCAAGTTTTTGGTTTGGATGAATTGGTGTTTCTGCAGGACGACACCCACTCATACCACGTTATTCCCCGCCGCCCCTCTCAATCGAGATCTACCGCCACTTGTCACTCCATCTTCCCCTCATTCTCATGGATCTACCGCAACTCCACCCGTAATATACGAAGAGAAAAGATGGGAGCAACTTGTCATATGATTTGTTGCTCCCAAATCTATGATCCAAGCGTTATTTTGACTAGGATTGACCATAAGAAGAACAGAGACACAGTTACCTTTCTAATCCAAAGAACAAGAGGGATTTACTTGGAAATGTGGAGACTGAAAGAGCGTGTACCAGTGCTCTAGCTATTCCTTTATAAATGGGGATGCTTCTTGAGTACTTTGCTGCCCCTGATTTCCTTCATTAGACACTTGACAGACACAGTTGTTAGAACCATTTTTCTTCTTCCAGTTTGGGGGCTTCCCATGTATCTTCCAACAAGTTTCCCTTGTATGCCAAGATTTTTTGCAATGATCACACTAAGGCTTTTTTTTTTTCTTGTCATTGTCATATTCATCTCCCCTTACAACTAGAGTAGAATTCTCTACATCTACTACATGTTTTGGGTTCAGGTTGGTTAACATAACCTTCCGTCTAGTTTCCTCCGTCCTAATTTCTGAAAAGGCTTCACGAAGGGAGGGCAAGGTTTTTTTCCAAGAATCCGAGACCTAACCTTATCAAAATCATGATTAAGACCTGCTAAAAATAAATACACACGGTCACACTCCTCCTTTTTCATGACTTTTACACTGTCACTTTCATAATCCCAGTCTTCGTTGTAACATTGGTCTAATTCCTGTCATAGAGAAACTATCTCATTGTAATAAACAGTGACCTCACGCTCTCCTTGTTTAGACTTCCAGAGTTTAGTTTTCAAATCAAAAATTTGTGAAGAGTTTTCAACATTAGAGTAAGTATCACGCACGGCTTCCCAAACATCTTTTGCGGTAGGAAGGAAGAGATATGGTTTACCTATGGTTGGCTCCATGGAGTTGATCCACCATGCAATGATTAAGGAGTTCTCGGATGGCCACACGCTCAGGGAAGGATCGCCTACTGCTGGTTGTTTCACCTCTCTAGTAAGATGTCCAAGCTTGCCCCTGCCATCAATCGCCAACTTCATGGACTGGGCCCATTTGAGGTAGTTGGGAGGAAAGCTGTGAGAGGTGGTCTCCTCCGCTAGCCATGGTTGGTCTAAGTGTTTCTCCAAGTGTTGAACATGTTGCCTCAGAGGAATCCAAGGATCTCCATGCTCTAGTCAAGGCCGTTTTGACCATAGGAAAAAAATTAAGGCTGCTCTGATACCATGTAGTTTTTCAGAGAAGAAATAGATGGAAGAAACTGAATTCATTCTCTATTGCATTATATTGAATAAGTTACACATCCTTTTATAAGAAATTATACCACTAAATAAGGTATGAAATCCCTCTAAACTAGGCCTAATCGAATCCCTTATATCAAGGGATCTCCTTTATTGAATTGGACAATACTAACAAATCTACTTTCCTAATAAAACCAAACTGAATCATTGACTTGACATGATTTGCAAATCATCTGGCTTGACATGATTTTGCAAATCATCCGGGTCAATGGCCTGATCTTCCTCATAATTTGACAGATACTGTTTCAAAATCCAAGATACGGTCAATGGTTGTAGGTGGCTGTGATAAGTCAGAACGAGAGGCTGGCACAGGGGATGCAACGAGGAACTCAGAGGAAGCCCTGCAGACACCGTGGGAGGCTCAAAAGTGCCGTGGTAAGGGAACAAGTCCTGCACATTGAAAGCTGGGCTAATGCTCATATTAGAAGGTAAGTCAAGCAAATAAGCATTAGGGCTTTGTTTGCGAAAGATAGGAAGTGGACCGAGCACTCAAGCATGCAACTTTCTAAAGGAATTTCAGGGTAACGTTCAGGGCAGACACGAGCCATAACAAGGTCACCTGCATTAAACTCAAGTTGCCTACGATGGCCATCTGCAGCAAGTTTATAATTCTCATTACTCTACACGATTTTGTGACAGATTTTTGCATGTAAATCACATATATGTTGAGCAAAAACGCTGGCGGATTCCGACGGGCGGGAATTGGGAGGTAAGGGAACCAACAGTTAGGCTGACGGGGGGAATAACCAGTGACATTTCAAAAGGACTCTTACCAGTGGTACGGTTAACGGAGTTATTGTAGGAAACCTCAGNATGTGGAAGAATGAGATCCCACACACCTTTACGCTCACTTACTAAACAACGCAGTACGTCACGCGAACTATGATAGATAAGCTGAATTTGACCATCCGTATGTGGGTTGAAGGCCGAGGAGAATTTGAGTTGAGTGCCAAAAAGTTTCTATAGTCTTCCAGAAGTAACTAATGAATTAAACATCCTGGTCAGACACAATACATGTGGGTAAGCCATGGCGGCGAACGACTCCCCGAGAGAACAACTCAGCTACATGAGAGGCGGCAGCAGTCTTGCTACATGGAATAAAATGCGCCATGCGGGAATAAGGATCAACTACAACAAGGATGGAATCATGCCCACTAGCAGTTTTAGGCAAGCCTAAGACAAAGTCCATGCACACATCTTTCCACGGGAGGTGAGGAACTGGTAAGGGAGTGTAAAGACCGGTGTTAGATTTCTTAGCCTTAGCTAATTGACAAGTGCGACACTGGGACACAATTGGAGCGACATCTCGCTTCACGGTGGGCGAATAGAATCTGTCTTCAACCAATGCACTAGTTTTTTTCCTCTCATACTGGCCAGCAAGCCCACCAACATATAGCTCTCAAATAAGAAAATCATGAACTGCAGTACGAGCGACGCATAGGCAAGTCCCACGAAAAAGGAAGCAATCTCTTATAATGAAATGGAGATGATAATGAGGTTGGCCGGCCTGAAGATCTATAATGATAAGACCAAAATCAGGACAAGTAGCGTACTCATCCTTAGGTCTATCAAAGCCGACAACCTGGATGCTCATGGATTGCAAGACAAAAAAGACAAAGCATCAACAACTTTGTGTTGGAGGCCAGCACGATGTTTAAGAACAAACGAGTACTGTTGTAATAACGCAACCCACTTGGCATGACGGGATTTAACTTGCATTGAGAGTGTAGGTATTTAAGGGCCTCGTGATGAGAGTACAAGACGAACTCATTGGGTAACAAGTAGTACCTCCAATGCCATAAAGCCTGAATGATAGCATAAAACTCCTTATCATAGGTAGAATAACGTTGTCGAGCATCATTGAGTTTTTTGCTAAAATAGGCGATAGGGTGGCCATGCTGACTTAACACGCCCCCAATGCCAACACCCGAAGCATCGCAAGAAACTTTAAAGACTTGGGAGAAGTCTGGATGTTGTAAGATAGGAGCATAAAGCATGCATTGCTTGATTGTCTCAAAGGCACGAGTGACTGCCGATGTCCACTGGAACTCCCCTTTCTTCATAGCCACAATGGAACTAAAGCTCTTAATGATGCCTCCGTGAAATGTGGTCAAGCCATGAAAGCTGTGAACCTTAGAAATGTTCTTTGGTACGGGCTAGTCGGTGATCGACCGTACCTTATTGGGATCGACAGCAATCCCTTGTGCGGAGATAATAAAGCCTAAAAAGGCCACATGAGACTACAGGAAGTAACATTTCTTAAGATTGGCAAACAACTTGGCTGTAAGAAGGTGTTAAAACCTGACGAAGGTGGTCCAAATGTCTATGCTCGGTCTTGCGAAAGATCAGAATATCATTGGGGTACACCACTAAGAATTTCCCTAGAAAGGGGGCACAAGATTTGAGTCATCACTCACATGAATGTGCTGGGGGAATTAGATAGAGGAAATGACATAACTAACCACTCATAAAGACCATTGGGGGTCTTGAATGCGGTTTTCCACCCATCGCCAAGTTGGATCCGAACCTGAGTATAACCACTGCTCAAGTCAAGTTTCGAGAACCAACGAGAACCAACAATCAAATCTAACATGTCCTGTAGGCGAGGAATGGAAAACTGATATTTAACAGTGAATTTATGGATGACATGACTATCAAAGCACATTCGCGACGAGCCGTCTCGTTTAGGTGGCAAGAGGGCAAGCACAACACAAGGACTCGTACTCTCAAGAATAGCTCCATGTTGTAAGAGCTTGTCAACCTCCTGTTAAAGTTCTACACGCTTGGTAGGGTTCATCCGATAATGAGGCAACTTGGGTAACTGGGACTCAGGGACCAAGTCGATGGCTTGTTGGATATCCCGCAAGGGGGTAGCTCGGTAGGAAGGGATTCAGGAGTCACATCCTGAAATTCATGTAGTAGCTGAGCAACCTGAGGGGACAAGTCGTCTGAGGGTGCCAAAGGGCTAGGTACGGCTTCTTGTGTCACCAAGGCTAACACAAAGCCGGATTCTCGGCTCACCGCCTCAGAGTCCCGACAATTGAGAAGCTGAAGGGTAAGCGGCTTTGGGGGTGTTGATAGCATCTTGGATGGGCTAAGTTTTTAAAGAGGCTTGGTAGGTGAGAGTTTGATAGTTTTCCCTCCGTGCTTAAGAGTGTAGGTGTTGTCTCGGCCATGATGCTCAACTTCTAAGTCAGAGCCATAGGCGACCAAGTAAGATACAAGCAACATCCATAGGAAGAACATCACACCTGAGCTTGGCCTAATAGGCACCCATCTGGAGAGGAACTAGGCACCGCTGGGAAACTGGAAGAAAAGTCTTATCAACCCAGGCAACACGGAATGGTGTAGGGTGAGGTTCAGGTTGGAGCTGCATTTTGGTCACCGCGCGCTCGGAGATCACATTCATGGCACTACCCCCATCAATGACTAGTTTGCAAAGGGTGTCCTTGCACGGAAGATAAATCTGAAAGATTCTTGTGCGTTTCCAGTTGTCCTCATGCAGGAGTAGACAAGATGAACAGCATAAGATTGAGGCTAGGGACGTCATCAACCCAAACATTCTCATACTCTTCCTCAGAATCATGTTGAGGACCTACACCCTGTACAATATCCTCGTCCTTTTGATGAGCCTCCATTTGAGCGATGGAGATAGTGCGGTGAGGACAACGACAAGTTATATGACCTCGATTGTGACAGTGGTTGCACTTTACCTTAGACATGTATGAACGAGACGATGTCGGGGTAAACTTACGAGTCTTGCTCGTACTAGTAACTCAGGTGAGAGAAGGGCTAGATTGTGTGACAGATAGAGATGGCGCAGAGCCAGTCGATCGCTGAAAAGGTGAGGAATGAGATGGGAAATAATTTCCTACCGAACAAATGAAACCGCGGAGGCCAGCAAGTCGAAGGGACTTCTCCAGGGAAAAAGCCTTGTAGAAGGCACTCTCAACGGATTCAAGCTCGTGACGGCGAACATCCTTTTGTAGCTCAGGTTTGAGCCCGCCAATAAAACGATTAACAGAAACCCAAGGGGCTTCCCGTATCGCACATCTCACAGAAAGCTCCTCAAAACGAGACATATCCTAGGTTCCTCCAGCCGTTTGTCGCAGTTGCATCGTCTCGGAATGCATTTCTTGACGGTTATAGGTGGGGAGGTGATTTTCTTATAATTTTAAGCGCATCGCAAGCCATGTGGTGATGGGAGGCTTAGCTAGTCGCGTGAGGGTATCTCGACTCCCCGCCAATAGCGTTTGGCAGCCCCAATTAATTTTATTTTAGCAAAACTAACACGCTCCGGGTCTTGCATGCAATAAAAGGTGAAATAGTCCTCCATCTCCGGAAAAATGACCGGGATTGAGATGACTATAAAAGTTAGGTGTATCAACTTTGACACGACGCATGGCGTCGCCAAAGTCATCATACAGGTAACGAGGCGCACGATCATGCCTAGGAGCCTGAAGTTCATCCTTAGTGGTATTCTAAACACAAGGGTCCTAAAGGGTTCTCCAATGTGGAAAACGGGGTCCCATAGAAGTGGTAAGTAGGCCAGATTGGTTTCCCGTAGGAGTGGTAAGTAGGCCAGAATGGTTATCTTTGGGACCGATAGTAATGGTTCCGGAAAACGGGGTCCCATAGGAGTGGTAAGTAGGCCAGATTGGTTTATCTTTGGGACCGATACCCAAGGGAAATGTGGATTCGGTAAAGGCATTCCTCCAAACGAGTGGACAAATTGGTGACGCTTGAAGAGATTCCACAGAATCCTCAAGTGTCCGAAAACGCTCATCGACGATTTTATCTTGTGCATTAACCATGATAAAATGCACAAATCCGTCTAAAATTCGGTTAAGTTTGAAAATTTAAAGTATTGCAGATGGTCAACTGGAAACGCAAGAGTAATGAAGGCAACAACGTTGTGCTCGCGTCCCAGGTGGTAGGTGAAAAATGAAGAACGGGGGAAATATGAATGTTACGGGGTAAGAAAATTGGGTCAAGGTTAGGACTCACAATTATTTGCTCGACGAACCAAATAATACAAGAATTAAAACAGATTTCAAGGCGAGGAAGCGTACCTTAGGAGGGGGTTCTAGACCTACCACGGAATGCACTGATGGGTAAATGAACTGGCACATCAGGGGAAGCGCTGAAGATCTGGAATATGCGACGCAGGTGCAGGTTGAAAATGGCTATCCTTGCAAGTGTTGGCCTATGTGCAAGCAGTGAGAGGAGAAGACAGTTATACAATGACGAAAAGGCCGTGGCCCTGTAACGGTGACGACATGAGCTAATATGTGACGGCGAGTGATGACAATTGACGGCAGCAGGACGAAGACGATTGGGTTGTGGCGGCGGTAGTCCGAATGTGAGCAGCCTGTGGTGATAGTGATCGGCCCTACAGGTGCAGGACGGTGGCAGAAAAAGAGCAGCGATTGATGCTCTCGGTTGCACTGGCTTTGTGAGTAGTTGCAGTGGATGGTGACCGGCGGTCAGGGTGCACGATGGCGGCGTGGGCGGAGCTGCGGTGGGGGTTCACGGCAGTGGTGGCTGGGGGAGGGGCGTCGATGGGGGTTCCTAGTCGCGACGGCAGAGCAACTGCCTGGTGAGGGATCAGTCGAAGCGGCAACAAGGGATGCAGGACTCTGTTGTCGTGACTACGGTTGCCTTCTTTCTCCTTTTTTTTTTTTTTTTTTGTTTGAAAAGGGGTGAGGTGGGTAAACTGAAATGGCGAGGTGGTGGGTAAATGGGTGGGTTTGTTGTTTTGAGTGGTGCAACGTTATATTGATGGTTGGGGGGGAAAAAAAAAAAGGTTTTTGGGTGGATTAGGTTTGCTGTGGTACCACTTGATGTAAAACAAGTAGAGTATAAGGGAGGAGGGAGAAACATAATAACAGAAGAAGAGAAAGAAATGTTTTCTCAATTCATAATCTGCTTCTTCAGTTACAAGAGGTGGTCCTTTATATAGGACAATGTAAACTTAAATATGGAAAGATCAATCAACTCCTACTTGACTCAGTCAGATCGTAACTGATTTTACTGAATCATACATTTATTTTGATTGATTCAGTCAGATCGTAACTGATTTAAGTGAATCATACATTTATTTAAATATTGAATGCGAAATCCTAATTTGTCTCTTGCTTAAAATAAACCTAAACAATAAAATCCTTGATTTATTTCTTGGATATTCGAGAATAAATATGCCAAGTCATCTGATTACGCTAAGTTGTGTTATCATCAGTACGTTATAAGTTTTTTCTTTTGTATATTATTTGCATGTACGTCTCTCGGAGGATGGAACCTTTTTCTACAGATATATGTTTATCTACTCGGATATTCTGTTGCTCGCGAAAGCATCCCCTTCCCCTTGGGCCCATTTTTATATCTTAGTTTTGGTAAAAGCAAGATTGTCCTATTTACTCACTCCTCTTCCCCTTCCCCCCATGTTCTTATATCTAATTTATATCACCATAATTGCATATCCAGGCTACTATTGGCATTGATTTTCTTTCAAAGACAATGTACCTTGAAGATCGAACAGTTCGCTTGCAGCTCTGGTAAGAACGTATGCTCCTTAAGTGCATATTGCTCCTCTTGCGTTTGAGAGTTGTTTGAAGAATTGGCCCCAGCTGAGAAGCAATAAAACGTCGGTCAACATAGGGCCAATTCAAGGCCCATGTTGTGTTATAGTTGCAATTTCAATGACGGAATTACCTCGACTTTCCTGATTGTTACCTACTTGACTTTAATTACAATAGCAACCTCGTGCAGGTTTTGTTGTAGTGCGTAAAAGTCTTGGTACTTGATTTTTTTGCTCTTACCTTTGCATAGTTTTTTTTTTTTTTGCTTTGACCTATGGGCGAGCTTTGCTTCATGGGGTCATCGCGTGTTAACTGATGATAAGTTAATTTATTTGAGGGAGGACTCTGATATAGTAGTGGTTGCAGTGATAACATTTTCTTGTCAAGAGCCAGAGAGATATTAGTTGGCAGTTCTTTTGCATGATGGGTTGTGGAAGCGTTACTTCTGGATAGGTTTGCATCATTGTTACCTTCTTTCTTTGGTGAAGCGATTTTTGACTGTTCGTTGGATAGAAGTATGAGCTTCTGGTCTTTACTTTTACTTGATTTTCTCCCCCTCGGGTCTATCTTGAGAGTTGAGACTCCATCACAAATTCTGTACAAGCTTTCTGGAGTGCTATGAACAAGCTCTCAACTTTTTCATTTTTCAGGCACGCTGTAAAGGATGATCTGAACCATGAAAATTTTCTGTTTGCTGTAGTTTTAAAGCATTGCTTAGAGCAATTTGGTAAAGATACTTCCAGAGCTTTATTTCTTTTTTTATTTGTTCACAGGGATACAGCTGGACAAGAAAGATTCAGGAGTCTCATTCCAAGCTATATCAGAGACTCCTCTGTTGCTGTCATTGTGTATGATGTTGCAAGTATGCACTTACCTCTTCCTTACCTGTTTGATTCTCTTTTGTTATGCTGGATTAGTGTTAAATGCGTGCCAAAGATTTTCTCACAAGACTAGAGAATAAATATGGTGTCTTTCTTTATGCCATGATGTACTTTTAACCTTATAAACTCAAACGAGCTACGCAAAAAATATTTGGTCTCGGTTGGACATGTTTGGAAATTCTCTTCTACTTCATCGCTAGGATATCTCTTTTTTGCTGCACCAATAATTCTGCTTAAGTATCGCTTGTTTCTGGTTTTAGGTAGGCAGTCGTTCCTGAACACATCAAAGTGGATTGAGGAGGTTCGCACTGAACGAGGTAGTGATGTTATCGTTGTTCTCGTCGGGAATAAAACTGACCTTGTGGATAAGAGGTAAGAATTAGCAATAAATATTTTTCTTGTACGAAGGAAACACATAGGTAGGTATATGGGGTGTGTGTTTTTTTGTGTGTGTATGCTTGCTTGCCCTTTTGTTGGCTAGTAGTTTCTCTACACTCTTAGAGCTATATCATAGAGTCGTCGTGGCATGATCTGGTTGAGAAGCTTGAGTCACACTATACTGCTCGAAGATGCCTAAAGAAAAGCATGAAGCCTTTTTCTTCTCTGAAGGTATTTGAGACACTTTTGTAGGGTTTCTTTATCTACACATTGGGGGTGGTATGAACTTCTTCTAACAAATGGGTAGCACACTAGGAAGTAGGATAAAAAGAAAGAGGGAGGGAACTGGAAAACCTGCTGCATTTTAAGAAAGGTTGTCTCCTGTCTTCTGGACATGTATGACTTTTTATTTGTCCCTTTTCTTTTACGTCATGTTGTATGATGTTAGTTATAATCTTGTCTATTGGGAGAGGGCTTATTTTAGGTTGCCCATTTGCTGGCGATTGATACGAAAGGCTGGAAGGCAAGCCTGTTATAAAGGATAAAGCAACAAACACAGTTATCATAAGATTTGAGGGAGGGATTTCTGGTGTAACCCTGGTGTAATCACACCTTTATAAAGGAGAATTCAGTCCAGCAAGTGATTATTCAAGCTTGAAAACTTGGTCCAAGATATCATAGGAAAATGCAATGCGAATGACCAAACCGGCAGAGACTCAATGACCTGTTGGATAGGGTGGGAGGAACTGAATTTGGCACTAGATATGGTGAGATCACGAGAGGACGGCCAGATCTGGCCTGCCTGTAATGTAGTAGCGTTATGAGGGCTCTGAATGATTAGATGTACTGGATTTCCTATGGTATTGTTAGGAAGCCATTGGAGTATCTGAGCACTAGGTTTATCTTGCTGTGCAAGGTCTAATCCCTACCATTTTTACATCATCGGTTTGCAATCAAATCATGGAAATCACAGTTTCTAACAATGTTTTGAGTTGTGCATGGAATTTTCTTGTTTTCATAATATGTAATGCTTCTTCACTGAGCTAACCTTTTAAATTACATTTTTGGCTTCTCTTTTACTCCATGTGTCCCAGATTTATTGCTCATAATTGACTTCACAAGGTTATTAAGGAAACGGTCATTGCTGCTACATTGTCCTATATACCCTCTGAGAAAATAACCACTAGTGGCCCCAGTTAATTTAGTTCCATGTTTCTCACGCAAGTCCTTTCATTGATTATTTCTCTAACCAGCCATTTCCCTATTCTGTTCAGCATGCGGTGAGGTTACCTTCAGTTCTACAATCTTCAAAATTGTTCACCTTTCTTGTTTGTTCTTTCAATACAAGGCCACAACCACACCACAGCTGAAAACCTATTGTCAACAACATAGGAAGCTACCACTACCGTCCTTTTTTTTGGAGCCAGGGAGTGAAGTTTTGAAATCCAGAACTATTATCGTGGTTGATTCCAAAATTCTAGCCAGCACTGAAAAATCTTAGTGATGAAAAATCTTCTGAGAAAAGTGAATAAATCAATTCTAAAATCTAAAGACGAAAAGAAGCGTGTAAGATCCATACCTTAATTGGGGGTAACATCCAAGCCTCAAGCATGGTGTTATTTAAATTACCCACCACTTGGGAATCATGAATAAAGGCTGAAAAAGAAAATGAATTGTTCCATACTCCATCTTAAAAATGAAAAGTGAAAATGATTGCCTCGTCATACGCCTAAGGGCATGCCCAGAACGCTTATTTGATGCTTAGGCGCACGTACAAGACTATTAATGCATGCGCTCGAGCCACGTCTTGCCGCCTGAAGAACGCCTTAAAGCCTAGTTGAATTCCTATTTGATGCCTAGTCAGTCCCTTGGTCGGATTTATTTTTCAGATTCAGCAATTGTCGGTAAACTGGTTCTTCGCGTGTGGCTTGAAGGTGGCGTAGCAACCCAGATCTTATACTGAAGTTTTTGGCGATGAGGTACCTCGGATGGGTTTGATTCGTGGCAGATTTCTAGGAGTTAGTGATTGAAAGGAGGTTTATGGTGGTTGGAAACTGGCGACAATGATGGCCGAATAAGAGAAAGAAGTCCAATAGAAGGCGAGGAGATCGAAGCTGGACTGGAAAATGGTGGAGGGATGTTGCAGTGATGGTGGGTCGATGTGGGAAAGAGAGAGCAGAGAGAGAGATGGTTGAGAAATGATGATATGAATTTAGTTAATTTAGAAAAGGGTAAAGATGGAAGAGTACTTTATTTTTATTACCCTAAAATAGAAATTGAGCAATATTTTGGCAACGGCCCAAAAGGAAATTTGATCAATTATTTTTGGGCGGAGGGAGTTTATTCTTTGGTTTGTCTTGCACTTTTTCTTTCCGCTAATGTGAATTATCTATTTGGTCACACTGCTTTGTCGTGGTTGATCTGTAGGCAAGTCTCTATAGAGGAAGGAGAAGCCAAAGCTCGTGACCTAAATGTTATGTTCATTGAAACTAGTGCCAAGGCGGGCTTCAACATCAAGGTAAGCTCTGTGGAAGTAGAATTGGGCTCCCCTGCTGTTGGTGGTTCAATTGCAATGGTGAAGTTGGTTGCTAAAGAGGACTGTAGAGACAAAAGGGCCAAACTCGTCGCTAAAAGTAACTAAGCACTTTATAGCCGCAAATGTCTATGGCCTTTTGTTGCTAATCACCTTTAAGCGACCAACTTCCCCCTTTTAGTTTACTCCTCACTGCACGATGTCTGGTTTGCTGAGAGGGTTAATCTTACCTGTTTAACACAATGGTTAAGCACCCAAGCTGTTAAGAAAGGAAAAAAATTCCCTACTTTAAACTCTACACAAATTTGAGTATTTTATATGATGGGCAAGCAAATTTTGCTAGCTATTCTGCGTAAATCAGATCCTTTTTTCTTTGTCCATATTTTGCTTTATTATGCGGGTATTTTTTCAGGCACTCTTTAGAAAGATCGCTGCAGCCTTACCAGGAATGGAAACATTATCTTCGGCGAAGCAGGAAGACATGGTTGACGTCAATCTCAAATCTACCAACCAAAGTGGATCTCAACAGCCATCACAGTCTGGAGGATGTTCTTGCTGACAGGGTGGAACTGTAGTCTCTGCTCCTGGCTTCGTTCCTGGCATACATGTATGACCCTGGAAAGTGTTTGTAAGATTGTTTATGGACCTATCGTACTTGCAATTTGAGGGTAAAAGAGCAATACGGGAGGTTATGATAGTTGAACTAGTCTTAGCATATGCCATTTGTTTGATGTATGATTTTTATGGACTTGGTAGTTGTTCGGCTTGTTGCGTTCCAATTTCTCTGTTAGGCATATAATTCGAGCTTTTGTTGGAAATTTTGATCATTTAAGTGAGCATCCGCAGTATGTACTTAAGCCACCATGTTTCTATTATTTGGAGCGTTTGTTGAGAAATTTTGGTCATTCAAGTGAGCTTCAGCAGTATTTACATGAACCACTGTGATGTAGGAATCGTAAATCTTTGTTCTTTTCTGAATTCTCAGAATACTATCTTAGACTTTTATCGACGCTATAGTAGCTCTGAATGTGCTTCCAACATCTCTGCTAACCTTTGACCAAAATGGTATGGTCCAATAATGGTATCGTTTTCGTACCAGCGAAGAGTGGAAAAAGAGAATTCTGGTAGACGACATGGGGTGATCGGGTACCAGGTTGCTAGTAAAAGGCTGATGCTTGTTCTGATAGATCTGTTACGAGATAATTGTACTGTATCAAAGAGTAAAGCAGATTCCTGATTCCGATGATCTTACAATCGTGAAGCGCAACCAAGTTGTATTGTACTCTTAAGTCTTAATCATATGCTAAATGGCCAACTACGTGAGTCAAGTTTCACCCATTCAATTTTGGATCTTCGTAAGTATATTTTCAGAAGATGAAATTGACCTTAAAAACCTGTTTTGATACATCTGAGGAAGCACTTCTCTCCTCTGGGTACCATTTTGTTTGGGAAGTTAATAATGGCGGGATTGAATGAATGTGTTATTCTCTAACACTATACCCTGTACCGAAGCCATTGCAGACCTAACTGTCAACCTACAAATTGAAGTTAGGCAACAAAAGACCAGGCTCGAGAGGAAACGTCTCCAACAGTCTGAGCTAGAAATACTAGTCAAGTTCGTCGGCACAAGTTAACCGGTATAGTTGACTATTGGAACCTGTAAATCTCGGTTGCACTTCTTACAAAAATTCAACGAATTGTTCTAGGTTTCTTTTTCCTCACAGCTCCATCTAATTTCCACACTTGCATCTCGTGAAAGTGTGAATTCATTAATTCCTGATGGCATATAGAGGTTGACTGAAAATAGGATTCCAAGGAAAGTGCTCTTCCCTCTTCCATATCGATCATGAGAGCACAACCCCAAAAGTTACTTTGTACGGGATTTTGGAATCCAGAAAAACAAAAAAAAAAAAAAAAAAAAGGATTCAAAGCGGTTAACTTTTTGGGACTGTATGCTCTTTAAGTCTGCATTTCTAACCCACTGAGTCCCGTCCATTCTTTCTTT
>JAVXUO010001821.1:0-76740 GCA_033065855.1 Escallonia rubra | reverse complement strand
AGTACTGAGGAATACTTACAGTGGTTTCGCAGGTCGACGCGCACGAGGGTGAATCGCCCTTCCGAAGTGAGGACGTCATCGTACGCGCCACGTGAGGTCTATGACCAGTTCTGGGCATTGAGCATTGTAAGTCAGCTTGAGTGTCGTTTCAATATTGATTTGCGCACCTTTTCGACCATGCCTGAAATGATGACGGTGATTTTTCTATGCATGTTTGTAGGTTGACAAGGGCACTGAGATGTTCAAGCAGCTCGAGCGGTTTGACTGGTATGTCGCGCATGCGCCTGACAGTTTCAAGAGCTCCGTTGAGTCGTACAAGACTGATCTTCACAACTTTGGTGTTGCGTACCGGGGTTACCAAGGGGAACCGTCTCGCTTGCCTCCTGACCCGGTCTCAGCCCTAGCCCCAGAGTCAGGTGTGGGAGCCGTCTAGTGGCTTGCCTCCTGACGCGTACATCCCACAGCCCGAACGTCAGGTGTGGGAGCCGTCTAGTGGCTTGCCTCCTGACGCGTACGGGTTTCAGCCCCAGAGTCAGGTGTGGGAGCCGTGTAGTCGCTTGCCTCCTGACACGTACGACTTTGTGCCCCAGAGTGAATTCTGGGAGCCGTCTAGTTGTCCGCCTCCTGACACGTACGACTCTCAGCGCCAGAGTCAGGTGACCCAAGTAGGAATCCAGGCCTCGCGCCCAAGCAACCGGTCGGATAAAGGACAAGCGACAAAGCCATTGGGGCGATGGAAGCGGGGTTGGATCGACCGGCACTACTTCGGGCCTGAGCCTGTCAATGATTCAACAGACTTTCCTCTTGGAACATTGCTAGGTCACACGGATGTGAGAATGTTGGCACCGGAGACAGATATTTCAAATTTTGTCATGAACGCTTATATAGATCTGCTCCGGATTAGAGAGCTACGTTATAACCATCGCGAAGATTTGAAGCTTAACATGTATCCCACTTATCTTGTCCCATTAATGGTGACCAGCATGAGGGAGTTCACAGAATCGAGGAGGCGAGGGGCAGGCATGGGTAAGTGGAAACCAGCTGGAAACTTGTTAGCCCTGTTGACCGCAGAGAATCAATGTCACGCTGCTCATGCGAACCTTGTCATGATGCCTTGCCATCACGAACACCACTGGTTCCTATTAGTTCTATATCCAGCGAACAGAGCGGTCCACATATACGATAGCCTACGGGAGGACTCTCCCTTTCGGTCGCTGGCACAGACATACAGCGAGTACATCACTGCAGTGGTTAGTTTTTATCGGTTGACCTTGGCTCATAGTATATTCTTATCGTAACATATATTGATGACCTTTTTTTATTGTTGGATGCAGACTACTATCTTCTCGCTAGCGTGCCGAGATTATTCGGGGGAATCCATCACCAGGAATTCGACGGTAGATCCTTGGACGGTCGAGACGATACAGAACCGACCAAAGCAATAGATCGCTCGCTCGGAGGTGCTCAGATATACGTCGTGGACAAGGAAGGCTGCCTTGACGTTTAGGTATAGGATAGCCTGGGAGCTGAAAAAAATGAAGCTAGATGGCTTCATTACCATTATCCTAATTAGCGTGACTATGGTGCAATGAGCAAAGAACCCCTGAAAAAAATGTTCATAATTTTTTTATTGTTGCTACGAATTTGGCGATACAGTGTGCACCCATATTAATACATTATAGGATTTTCTGAAAAATTATTTGTCTCGATTTTCGCCTAAATTCATATATATGGCCTATTAGCGTGCCTAAGGGGCAATGAGCAAAAAAGAAATGACAAAAAAAATTACTCAATTTTTCGGAAGCTATGAATTGGGCCCTAAAGTGTGCCCGAATAGGCCCTTCCTAGGAAAACCCAAAAAATAACTAGGGTCTCGTTTTTCGCCGAAATTGTTACGAATGGGCTAACTAGCGTGCCTGAGGTGCAATGAGCAAAAAAGAAATGACAAAAAAATTACTCAATTTTTCGGAAGCTATGAATTGGGCCCTAAAGTGTGCCCGAATAGGCCCTTCCTAGGAAAACCCAAAAAATAATGTCTCTCGTTTTTCGCCGAAATTGTTACGAATGGGCTAACTAGCGTGCCTGAGGTGCAATGAGCGAAAAAAAAGTGACAAAATAAGTACAAGATTTTTCGGAAGAACAAACCAAATCACAAATTAAAGATTCAACAAACTAAATCACAAATTTAAACATTATAAACGTTATTCGTTATACAACTGAAACATTAACCCTAACACTCTTCATCATCATCGTCCTCCTCGACCATACTGCCAGGTGCAAGACCTAACGCTTTATAATGGTTTCTCTTGTCATGATCAGTCATCTTATTACACAACGCACACTTTCGCAATTTTTTTTGACCCGTTTCTTTTTCAATGGGATTCTTCATGCGTATTTCTCGTTTTCGCCCTTTTGTTTGAGAAATAATTGGATCAAAAATGTCGTCCTCCTCACCTTGCGTGCTAGTGCCGTCAATGACTGGCTGTTTGGCTCGATTGAATCTACCGGCTCGAGTCGTCCGAGTAGTCGGAGTGTCCCGTCTTTGTGGATCAGCCATCCTAAACTGTGCATGCTTAGCCGTATCCCGTGCGGCTGCTTCAACTTGATACTTGTACCCATCAAACGTTGACGCTGCATCCAATGATAAACTGTGCATGATGTTACAAAGGTGATTATATCGCAGCGGCTCAGATTGCTCAAAATCAACTGAAACATTGGGCACGTAAGGAATGTGACCGTGGACTCTATTGGCTTCCTTCGTCCACCGTTCCAAGATATACTGTTGAGGGATTTCACTAGCATTCTTCGAGATCAAAAGCCTCAACGCGTGTCGACAAAGTATACCTTTATGCTCAAACAATTGACAGTTGCAATTTACCAACCCGGTGTCCATACATTTAGCCACGGTAAAATGTCTTCTGTTCCTCGGAGTCGACGAAGAGCACGGATTGGGAAAATTCGTCACGTTTGTCAAAGCATAAACCTTGAGATCTCTGGTGGAATACTCGTGCAACTTTGTCATGCCATATTGATTCGACTTTAGTAGTTCAACTTGAAACTGTCTAAACATTTCCTTGGTATAGACTTGAGCCGCATGAGCCTCCAAAGGTGAAAAGAGTAGTATGGCTCTTTCCTTGTAAGCCGTAGCCGCGTCGGCTTCTCTCTCACGGTACAATTGCCTATCAACGGCTTTCTGCATCTCCAGTACGAACTCCACTATACTTGAAGACTGGCTTACGTACCCATCAAAGAATGAATTCATAGCTTCGCTTCTCGAGGTCGTAGTCATTCCGGCTGCAAAAAACTTCTTGGTGTAGGCACCGACCCACTGTGTCTTGATCGCATACAACGATTGTAACCACGTATGATTGTGCAAAGAGTAGTCATCCATTAACGTGGCCCACCTCTCCTCGAACACGTCTACCGTCAACGATTTCTTCACACATGTATTAAAGTCAGTCTTGAATTCCGGATGGTTTGCATATACATGGTGAAGCCGTTCGGGATATTTGTTGCTTATGTGCCACGTGCACAGGCCATGGTGAGTATCTGGAAGGACCTTAGCGATTGCATTGTTCATTGCCAGATCTTGGTCGGTGATGATGGTCTGTGGAGGAATACGATACATTGCTTGAAGCCATGTTTCAAATAACCACGTAAATGACTCCTCCGTCTCATCCCTAAGCAGGGCAAAGCCAAACGAGATTGACTGATAGTGGTGGTTCACCCCCGTGAACGGAGCAAAAGGCATAGAGTACTTATTGGTGCGGTATGTGGTGTCAAACGTCACAACATCCCCAAAATTTAGGTAAGCAGCTATAGAACGGGGGTCCGCCCAAAATATAGTACTAATGCGGTTCTCATCATCGAGTTGGATACTGTAGAAAAATCCAGAATTCTCACTCTGAAGGCACCTGAAGAGATCAATGGTAGCTTGAGCATCATTCCTACCGAAAGACGCTCTCTTCTGAGCACGAAGTTCATTTCGAAGGTCTACGTCGTTGAAACTCAACTTGTCAATCCCCCCAGCCTGGCCTGAGAAAACCCCCATCATCTTAGAAGGTGGAATTTTAGCGTCGGCCATTGTTGAAATCAGTTGTCTCTGTGCCGCGCGTATTTCTCGGTGTTGATGAATTTGACCAATCATACTAGGGGTGCACAACTGATGATTATGGCTCAAATCCAATCCCGTCACAACCTAGTGGTTTTCTTTTTTCCGGTGTACTGCATACACATGGGCCTTGCAGCCGGTACCCGGAAATGTGTCGCGTTTTCTTTGTCTTGTTGTCCCTTCGTCACTGATCCGAACGACCGGAGGTACATGCGGTGCTCCTCTATGACACTCAAATAACCTTGCACCAATTTGATTGGTATTCACCCGTTTTCTACTCGTCTTAGTTCGAATACCGAAACCCATCGTTTTGGAATATGCTCTGTAGTATGCTTCGACTTCGTCAAGTGTTTGAAAAACTTGATCCAAGTAAGGTGGATCAGAACCTTCACAAAAAATATTTCCTCCAGTTGCATCCATATTTATACTGAAATCTAAAAAATAAAAATTATATCATTCTCAACAAGTCATAGAATTAAATAAAAGAAGAATGGACTCTATTTGCAGTGTAATTGTTGGAAAATTTGTATAATGTAAAATTACCAAAATAGCCCCCGATGAGCGGCAAATTACCGAAATGCCCCCGGGGGTTCATTATCACCATAACGCCCCAAATCAGCTTCGAAAGCACCTTTCAGGTGCTTTGCTCGGATTTCTGGACGAAGCAGTCATTTGAAAAACTGAAAGGGGCAAAGTAACGAAAATACCCCTCTCGGGAATGCGAATTACCAAAATGCCCCCTGCCATCAGAAAAGCTTCATAGTTTTTTCAGTCATCGCCCCAACAAGCTTTATCTAATTCACAACTTTAAAGTATAACTTTTCGGGTGTCTCACACCCTTTCCTGAACTAAAAGTGGTTCGAGAAATTCGTGTAATGTAAAATTAGGAAAATAGAACCCGATGAGCGGCAAATTACCGAAATGGCCCGGGGTTCATTAGGACCCCAACGCCCCGCGAAACGGCTTCAAATCAGCCTTCGCTAGGGTGTGCTTACATTTACGGACTGAAAAGACGTTCGAAAAAGTTGAAAGCGTAAAATTACGAGAATACCCCTCTCGGGCGGCGAATGACGAAAATGCCCCCTGGCATCGGGGAAAATCTGAAACGTACTTTAAGACGCTATTCTAAGGTTGCTGAGTGCATCCTTGATCTAAAAAGTATTTTAGGGATTTTTCGTCAAAAAATCCCGAACCGGTGTCCGGATCGAGCGCTTAAAAGCCCGTTCGGCAAAAAATTGCTACCGGCTTCGGAATGGCCCGAATTCCTGGGGAATGGAACTTTCCAACATCCTTAGGGCTCTCAAAAAAATTTCGCGCGAAACCGCGCTAGCTTGATATTTTAAATTACACTGCGAAGTTACAAGGTTGCGCGTATCAGTTAACCCCTTTCCAGTCTTTGGAAAAATCTGAAATTTTTACCGGATACGTATCTTTTAGAAATAACTAGGGTCTCTTTTTTTCACTTTGGCAAAATCGAGCTCTAGCTATTTTTTATAAATTCGTGAAAAACTGTCTAATTAAGTTTTCACCTTTGGCGACCCCAACGCCCCGCGAATCGGCTTCAAATCAGCCTTTCAGGTGGTTTGCTTGCATTTACGGACTAAAAAGGCGCTCGAAAAAGTTGCAAGCGTAAAATTACGAGAATATCCCTCTCGGGCGGCGAATAACCGAAATGGTTCCTGGCATCGGAAAAAATCTAAAAAGTGCTTTAAGACGCTATTCTAAGGTTGCTGAATCCATCCTTGATCTAAAAAGCACTTTCCGGACTTTCCGTCACACACTCCCGCACCGGTGTCCGGAACGAGCGCTAAAAAGCCCGTTCGACAAAAAATTGCAACCGGCTTCGGAATGCCCCGAATTCGTGGGGAATGAAACTTTCCAACATCCTTAGGGTGTGCTTACATTTACGGATTGAAAAGACATTCGAAAAAGTTGAACGCGTAAAATTACGAGAATACCCCTATCGGGCGGCGAATTACGAAAATGCCCCCTGGCATCGGGAAAAATCTCAAACGTGCTTTAAGACGCTATTCTGAGGTTGCTGAGTGCATCCTTGATCTAAAAAGTAGTTTAGGGATTTTTCGTCAAAAAATCCCGAACCGGTGTCCGGATCGAGCGCTTAAAAGCCCGTTCGGCAAAAAATTGCTACCGGCTTCGGAATGGCCCGAATTCATGGGGAATGGAACTTTCCAACATCCTAGGGCTCTCAAAAAAATTTCGCGCGAAACCGCGCTAGCTTGATATTTTAAATTAGACTGCGAAGTTACAAGGTTGCGCGTATCAGTTAACCCCTTTCCAGTATTTGAAAAAATCTGAAATTGTTACCTGATATACATCTTTTAAACATAACTAGCGTCTCTTTTTTGAACTTTGGCAAAATCTAGCTCTAGATATTTTTTATAAATTCGTGAAAAATCATAATTTTGACGGCCTAAAAAATCGCTATTTTCGAAACATTCGAATGTAATACCCCGATTTGTAAAAACGTAATTTTGACGCCCTAAACACGAATTTTAGGCTACGGTAAGAACAATTTAAGCGTAACAACAATTTAAATAAACATTGAATTATAAGAAAATTCAAAATACTTACTTGTTTTGACTTGAAAAATAATAACGAGGAAATCCACCGATCGTCTAGCGTAAATTTTTTTGGCGAAAAAAAAATGTGGAGATTATGTAGGTGGGATAGGGAGAATGATGAGAGCGTAAGAAATAATTCGGGGGAAGAGGGTTTTTATAGATAGAAAAGTGAGCCGTGGGGGGGGGGGGGCAACTGATGTTGTGCCATGTGTCGAAGAGGGGTGGGGGCCAAAACATGGGAGGAAATTGGAGGGAGGAGGAAAAGAGGGGTCTGCCGAAGGGGGGTGGGGGTCTAGGAAAAAAAATTGACAAGTGGGGAGGGGGGTGGGGGCTAGGGGGGAAAATGGACAAGTGGGGAGGGGGGTGGAGCCTAGGGGGGGGAGAAAATGGACAAGTGGGGAGGGGGGTGGAGCCTAGGGGGGGGAGAAAATGGACAAGTGGGGAGGGGGAAGAGGGGTGGGGCCAAGGTGGGGGTTA
Organism: Escallonia rubra; assembly: GCA_033065855.1. Lineage (NCBI taxonomy): Eukaryota > Viridiplantae > Streptophyta > Magnoliopsida > Escalloniales > Escalloniaceae > Escallonia > Escallonia rubra. The sequence continues at coordinate 69,570 of JAVXUO010001821.1, read as the reverse complement.
CTTCGGGTGAGAGGAGGCAAGGCCGAAAAAACAAAAAATAAAATGGACCGTGCGATTGGCCCAAAAAAAAATGGACCGTGCGATTGGCTTTGGGCCAATGGCCTGACTTTCGGGCGATTGGCTTTGGGCCAATCGCCTGACTTTCATGCTATTGGCCCAATGCCAATCATTGCCCCTTTTCGCCATAAATGGCCCAGTCCAGCCGTCTTTTTTTTTTTTAGCCAATCGGTAGACTTTCAGGCGATTGGGTGGGAAAAATTATTTTTCCCACCGGTGGGTGTGTAGCGAACCCCTATATGTATATATATATATATATATATACATGTACATATATACATATATATATATGTATATACATACATACATATATATATATGTATATATATATATATGTATGTATCTGTATGTATATATATATGTATATATGTATGTATATATATATATATATATTTGTATATATGTACATGTATATATATGTATATATATATATGTATGTATATATATATATACATACATATATCTATATGTATATATATATACATATATATATATGTATGTATATCTATCTAAATAAATATATATGTATGTATATATATATATATATATCTAGATATATATATATGGGGTTCGATACACATCGACCGGTGGGAAAAAAAATTTTCCCACCCAATCGCTGCTCAGTCAAGCGATTGGCCCAAAAAGGAAAACCCCAATCGCAAGAAAGTCTTGCGATTGGAATTTTTGGGCAAAAATCCCAATCGCAAGACTTTCTTGCGATTGGAATTGTCCTTTTTTTGTCATTTTTTTTTCTCCCCCTTCTCCCCCGGTCAACAATCACGGCCTCATGGCCCCCACCCCTCCTCCGGTCAACCTTCCTCCCCCCCCCCCTTGGCCCCCACCCCTCCTTTCTTTATTTATTTGGCACTTAATTAGACAGTTTTTCACGAATTTATAAAAAATATCTATAGCTAGATTTTCCCAATGTCCAAAAAGAGACCCTAGTTATTTTTAAAAGATTTGTATCAGGTAAAAATTTCCAGAGTTGCCAAATACTGGAGACGGGTAAACTGATACGCGCAACCTTGTAACTTTGCAGTGTAATTTAAAATATCACGCTAACGCGATTTCGCGCGAAACTTTTTTGAGAACCCTAGGATGTTGGGAAGTTCCATTTCCCAGGAATTCGGGCCATTCCGAAGCAGTTAGCAATTTTTCTGCCGAACGGGCTTTTAAGCGCTCGATCCGGACACCGGTTCGGGATTTTTGGGCGAAAAATCCGTAAAATACTTTTTAGATCAAGAATGAACTCAGGAAGCTTAAAATAACATTTTAAAGCAATTTTGAGATTTTTCCTGATGCCAGGGGCATTTTGGTAATTTTACGGTGTCAAGTTTTTCGAAGGACTTCTCAGTCCATAAATGTAAGCACCGCACCTGAAAGGCTGATTTGAAGCCGATTCGCGGGGATTAAATGTCGCTAAAGGTGAAAACTTAATTAGACAGTTTTTCACGAATTTATAAAAAATAGCTAGAGCTAGATTTTGCCAAAGTGCAAACAAGAGATAATGAACCCCTGAAAGGTTGTTTTTCAAATGACTGCTTAGTCCAGAAATGTAAGCAAAGCACCTGAAAGGTTGTTTCGAAGCTGATTTGGGGCGTTAGGGTGATAATGAACCCCCGGGGGCATTTCGGTAATTTGCCGCTCATCGGAGGCTATTTTGGTAATTTTACATTATACAAAATTTCCAACAATTACACTGCAAATAATTTTTATTCTTCTTTTATTTAATTCTATGACTTGTTGAGAATTATATTTTTGGAAGGGCCTATTCGCGCACACTTTAGCGCCCAATTCATAGCTTCCGAAAAATCTTGTAAATTTTTTGGTTCATTGCACCTCAGGCACGCTAGTTAGCCCATTCGTAAGAATTTCGGCGAAAAACGAGACACGTTATTTTTTGGGTTTTCTTATGAAGGGCCTATTCGGGCACACTTTAGGGCCCAATTCATAGCTTCCGAAAAATCTTGTAATTTTTTTTGTCACTTTTTTTTCGCTCATTGCACCTCAGGCACGCTAGTTAGCCCATTCGTAAGAATTTCGGCGAAAAACGAGACACGTTATTTTTTGGGTTTTCCTATGAAGGGCCTATTCGGGCACACTTTAGGGCCCAATTCATAGCTTCCGAAAAATCTTGTAATTTTTTTTGTCACTTTTTTTTCGCTCATTGCACCTCAGGCACGCTAGTTAGCCCATTCGTAAGAATTTCGGCGAAAAACGAGACATGTACATTTTGTTTAAGGGGTTCTTTTCTCATTGCATCTTAGTCACGCTAGTTAGGATAATGGTAATGAAGGCATCTAGCTTCATTCTTTTTCAGCTCCCAGGCTATCCTATACCTAAACGTCAAGGCAGCCTTCCTAGTCCACGACGTATATCTGAGCACCTCCGAGCGAGCAATGTAGTCCATGTACTTGAGGACGTAAATCCCGCAATCGTGACTGTTATATTGCTTTGGTCGGTCATGTATCATCACGACCGTCCAAGGCTCTACCGTCGAATTCCTGGTGATGGATTCCCCCGAATAATCTCGGCACGCTAGCGAGAAGATAGTAGTCTGCATCCAACAATTAAAAAGTCATCAAGCCTATGTTACAATAAGAATATACTATGAGCCAAGGTCAACCGATAAAAACTAACCACTGCAGTGATGTACTAGCTATACATCTGTGCCAGCGACCGCCCAGGAGAGTCCTCCCTTAGGCTATCGTATATGTTGACATGTCTGTTCGCTGGATGGAGAACTAATAGGAACCAGTGGTTTTCATGATGGCAAGGTATCATGACAAGGTTCGCATGAGCAGCGTGACATTGATAGTCTGCGTTCAACAGGCCTAATACGTTTCCAGATGGTTTCCACTTACCCTTGCCTGCCCCTCGCCTCCTCCATTCTGTTAACTCCCTCATGCTGGTCACCATTAATGTGACAAAGTAAGTGGGATGCATGTTAAGCTTCAAATCTTCGCACTGGTTATAACGTAGCTCTCTAATCTGGAGCAGATCTATATAAGCGTTCATGACGAAATTTGAAATATATGTCTCCGGTGCCAACATTCTCACATCCGCGTGACCTAGCAATGTTCCAAGAGGAAAGTCTGTTGAATCGACAGGCTCAGGCCCGAAGTAGTGCCGGTCGATCCAATCCCGCTTGTTCGGCCTCAATGGCTTTGTCGCTTGTCCTTTATCCGACCGGATGCTTGGACGCGAGGCCTGGATTCCTACTTGGGTCACCTGACTCTGGCGCTGAGAGTCGTACGTGTCAAAATTCGGACCTCGACCGCTCCTGTATGGCCGCATGTCTACAGCGGGTTTTGGTATCCCTTGTAGACAGCCAGCTTGTTTCATAGCTCGATCGGGCATCTGAAACTCACATACTTCGAAGTGAATAAGTGGCACCCGAACAAAACATGCCAGCACGTATGACACCGGAAGTTGCCAACACAACTCATCCAACCGATGCATCACCTTCCCATATGGCTGCCACGTCACCTGGGATGCATCCATCATATCTAGTTCCCCCCGATAGAACATTAGATGGTGGTGAGGGTCTACCCGTCTCCTCCGTTTGGTCGTAGGCCCCCAGGCCCACACCCTAGGCCACGTCTCATCGGAATCAGCTACGGGCTGTGGACGACCCGCGGGTAGCCTCTCGTAAGACCAAACCTGTGAACGCAAACATTATATGGAATTAGTAATTAATCACGAATATATTGACACGTCAACTAAGAATATAAATGCTCAAACCTGTAACAGAGTAATGCAGGCGGCAATGGACTTGGCAGCCTTTCTCGTAGCTTTGTGCAATGCTCGATATAGGTGCGCAAGGACAGCTGAACCCCATGAATACGAGTATACCTCCTCAAGATCCTCCAAAATATAATCGTAAACCAACTTAGCGTCCATAATATTTACATTCCAAAACTGTAACTGAATCGTTAACCTAGCTTACCAACGCATTATCAATAGTCATTAAATCATTATTTTAATGTATTAAAATCATTCCTCACTTCCCACCACTCCGAACGCTTAATAACGCTAGTTCCCTAAAATTTAGCGCCAACGTGATTATTTAGCAATATCCCCCCCCCCCCGATTTACTGGATTTTTCGCCCAAAAATCCCGAACCGGTGTCCGGATCGAGCGCTTAAAAGCCCGTTCGGCAAAAAAATTGCTAACGGCTTCGGAATGGCCCGAATTCCTGGGAAATGGAACTTCCCAACATCCTAGGGTTCTCAAAAAGTTTCGCGCGAAATCGCGCTAGCTTGATATTTTAAATTACACTGCGAAGTTACAAGATTGCGCGTATCAGTTAACCCGTTTCCAGAGTTTGGAAAAATCTGAAATTTTTACCTGATACGGATCTTTTAGAAATAACCAGGGTCTCTTGTTTGCACTTTGGCAAAATCTAGCTCTAGCTATTTTTTATAAATTCGTGAAAAACTGTCTAATTAAGTTTTCACCTTTAGCGACATTTAATCCCCGCGAATCGGCTTCAAATCAGCCTTTCAGGTGCGGTGCTTACATTTATGGACTGAGAAGTCCTTCGAAAAACTTGACACCGTAAAATTACCAAAATACCCCTCTCGGGGTGACAAATTACCAAAATGCCCCTGGCATCAGGAAAAATCTCAAAATTGCTTTAAAATGTTATTTTAAGCTTCCTGAGTTCATTCTTGATCTAAAAAGTATTTTACGGATTTTTCGCCCAAAAATCCCGAACCGGTGTCCGGATCGAGCGCTTAAAAGCTCGTTCGGCAGAAAAATTGCTAACTGCTTCGGAATGGCCCGAATTCCTGGGAAATGGAACTTCCCAACATCCTAGGGTTCTCAAAAAAGTTTCGCGCGAAATCGCGTTAGCGTGATATTTTAAATTACACTGCAAAGTTACAAGGTTGCGCGTATCAGTTTACCCGTCTCCAGTATTTGGAAAAATCTGAAATTTTTACCTGATACAGATCTTTTAAAAATAACTAGGGTCTCTTTTTTGGACTTTGGGAAAATCTAGCTCTAGATATTTTTTATAAATTCGTGAAAAACTGTCTAATTAAGTGACAAATAAATAAAGAAAGGAGGGGTGGGGGCCAAGGGGGGGGGGGAGGAAGGTTGACCGGAGGAGGGGTGGGGGGGGGGGAGGAGGGGTGGGGGCCATGAGGCCGTGATTGTTGACCGGGGGAGAAGGGGGAGAAAAAAAAAGGACAAAAAAAGGACAATTCCAATCGCAAGAAAGTCTTGCGATTGGGATTTTTGCCCCAAAAATTCCAATCGCAAGACTTTCTTGCGATTGGGGTTTTCCTTTTTGGGCCAATCGCTTGACTGAGCAGCGATTGGGTGGGAAATTTTTTTTTTCCCACCGGTCGATGTGTATCGAACCCCTATATATATATATCTATATATATATATATATATATATATATATCTATGTATATATCTATGTGTATATATATATATATGTATGTATGTATATATATATATACATACATATGTATATATATATATATGTATATACATATACATACATATACATATACATATATATATATATATATATATATATATATATACATATACCTCTACATATATATATATATATAGATATACCTCTACATATATATATATATATATATATATATATATATATATATATATATATATATATATATATATATTTATATATATATATATATATATATATATATATATATATATATATATATGGGAGCTGATCCGTTGAGAGCGCTGGCAACTTGGGTTAAGTTGCTAGCGCGATCTGGCCGTCCACGTGCGATCTGTAGACGGTCCAGATCTTTTTTTTGCCTTTTTTTTAATTACGTCCGCTACATTATGTAGCGGACAATATTTTTGAAAAAAATACCCATCAATCCTCAATTATATATGTCCGCTACATAATGTAGCGGACAAGAAAAAGGGACAACTGCTTTTATTCTCTGGAAAAGTGACAACCCATATGTCAGACCTGAAAAAGAGAGACAACCCTTTTATTTTCTCTCTCTTCCTCATCTCTCATCTTCTCCCTCTCCCTTGTACCCATTCTCTCTGTCATATTATGAAGATGGCAGATCTGTAAAGGAGGTCGTCACAAGCCCGAAACCGCTAGAGCCGTTGCCTTCCTCGCACCGCCCCGATTCTCGACGGCGGAAGGGAGGTAGGATGTGGCACGACGGAGGCGATCCTGGTGCCAAAAATTACAGACAACGAAACTTTCGTAGCGAGATTTGCAGAATTAGTGACTGAAATTGGAGGGTAGACAGTCGGTGGTGACACCGATTGAAGGCGGCGACGGTGGCTGTTGCGGTGGTGGGTATCTATTTGTTTATGTGCAGAATCATATCTTGTCTTGGTCAATTTAATGGTGGTTGAAATCGTGTTTTTAATGGTGGGTATCCCAGAATCAGATCTGAAATCGAGTTTTTTTTTCCCTCTTTGGTGGAGACTGCATCTGTGAATGGGCTGTGGCTCTAGTTTTCTTCTTCTTCTTCATGGTGGAGCCGCAACAGAGAAAAGAAGGGTCGAATATGCGATGGGTCATGCATTATTTGGAGAGAGCTTAATGGTGAGGGCCATGTCGTCTACTATGGTGAATTGAAGATTAACATGATTGATACAAGAGGTGGCAGATTGCTGAGTCCAAGGGAAGAATAACCACTTTCTGTAACTTTTTGGCATGTTTGAACAAGAATGTGAAAATGATGATGAACACAGTTTGTTCAAAGGAAAATATCATAAATGTTCAAGAGAGAAAGAGCGAGAAGAATAGAGTTTGTTCAAAGGAAAAATGAAAAGAGTACTTAAGAATTGTTGTCCGATACATTATGTAGCGGACAGGTACTGTAGCTCCCTCAAGTTCAAGGGTATTTTTGTCAAAAATATTGTTCGCTACATAATGTAGCGGACGTACTTAAAAAAATGGCAAAAAAAAAATTTGGACCGTCCACAGATCGCACATGGACGGCCAGATTACGCTAGCAAGTTAACCCAAGTTGCTAGCGCTCTCAGCTCCCATATATATATATATATATATATATGTATGGGAGCTGATCCGTTGAGAGCGTGGGCAAAATAGGAGAAGTTGCAAGCGCGATCTGAACGTCCATCCCAAAAGATGGACGACCCAGATCGCGCCTTTTTCGAAAGCTGTCAGTCGTCCGCCATACAGTATGGCGGACGGTTTTTTTTACCAAATTGCCCCTCCGCGCTGTCCGCTAAACTGTATGGCGGAGGACATTAAAGTCCTGATGGGAGACAGCCAAAAAGACGTCCGCGATACTGTGTACCGGACGTCCCTAGGCTGACACCTGTCAGGGCCTGTCCCGTCAATTTTTTCGGCAATGACGGTTATCTTGTCCTTATCTGTCACGTCAACAGTGTCCGCTACACAGTTTAGCGGACGTTATAGCTATCCGCGATATCGCGGACGTAATAGCCATCCGTAATACTGTATTGCGGACGTTCAATATACTTTCAAACGACAGTAACTACGACACTCTTCTCCACTCACAAAATTTCCTAGCGGCGTTGGCAAGCATATCGGCGCAATTCCGTCTTAAGAACACCTTTAATACCCTAAATCGATCACGTCAGTTCACAAAATCTACACTTTTTTTTTGTTTGTAATCTTCAGTTGTGATGAATATTGCGTTTTATATATGTATGTTTTTGTTCTTGTGCAAGCGTTTGTAAAATCCGATTCCGTATATGTATATATATTTATACATATGAGTACATATGCTAACATTGTATGCATCATTCATGTGCTTGCGTTATATGTATCATGCATGTGCTAGCGTCGTATTTTTGCGAGCGATTATCAAAATCCAAAACGTAAAATCTAAACTGAGAAGGTTTTTCCATAATTTCAGGTGCAAAAAATGGAATTTAACCCTGGACCCGAAGACCCATCCGTGTTATACGACCAAGCCAACCATATCAGTACGCTCATATGGGATGGTGGAGTAAGATACATTATTTATCGACTTTCTTATTATTACGAAATTATTTTGCTTAAATTGTATTTATTAAATCGTAGGAAAGAGAACTTCTCAACACCGTAGAAGTATCTCGCGATATAGTATCGTGGAAACTAAACACCGCCCAGAAGAGGATACTGCGTGGAATTGGGTTTGGGATTTTCACGCATGGGCAGATATTTCAATAGCTTGACCGGGCCTTGATAGGTGCCCTTGTTGAGAGGTGGAGAAGTGAAACGAATACGTTTCACTTCCCGCTCGGAGAGATGACAATTACCCTAGAAGATGTAGGGTTCATCTTAGGGTTGCCGGTGACGGGGCGTCCGGTAATTGCTCCTCCGTCAGAAGCAACGAATAAGAGAACATCTAGGGACTTCTTAACTTCGATACCCCAGGATCAATTTAGCAGTGGTGGTATCAAGTTGAAGTGGTTGGTAGATACCTACGGGGTTTTGCCGGAGAACTATACGGGCCGTGACCTTGTGCTGTACACACAAGCCTTCCTCTAGTGGGTGGTGGGGGCAATATTATTCCCAACGACATTGAAGAACACGGTCAGCGTGAGATATTTATCGGTGTTGGGTAACCTGGCGGAGGTTGGAGATTATGCATGGGGTGCAGCGGTTCTTTCGTATCTGTACCGAGCATTGCACAGGGCAACGAGGCCCTACTCCAAAGCCATATGTGCATGTCTCTCGCTATTGCAGGTATATCATATAAATCCACTACCGTTATTGTTTTTTTTTTTGTTTTTGCTTTTGTTGAATTGACGATATAAATATAATTTGCCCATGTTCTCAGGTGTGGTCTTATGAACACCTTGCTCCTGGTGCACCGACGCGTAGGGATGGAACCGATAGAGTGTGGCCTCGGTTGCGTGCTTGGGAGTATAGCCGGAAGAATAGCCACTACCGTAGGAGAGTCGATCCCCATCACAACATCACGTACTATTGAGGGGAGTTCGACCGCCTATCTCCGGGCCAATTGCGTTGGGCACCGTACATATGTTTGGCACGACGGGTAGAAGAGTCGTTCGTCTTCACGTTCTCCGGGTTACAGTGCACACCCCTTATCCACTTCGAGGTCGCAGAGTGGCAGCTGCCAGACCGAGCAATGCGTCATTTTGAGGTTGAGCAGGGTTTGCCAGCCGGTGCCCCAGATATGAGGGTTAACAGGGACCCACCGGATGTCGGGCGGTTTGGCAAGGCCAATGCGCAAGAATTATGCACGGCCGAACTAGAGCTCTGGACTTCTTGGCAGGACACACTGGCGGCCATCGTCTCGGAGCCGTACCCCGTTATCAGTATCGCGGAGTACGATGAGTGGTACTCCCGCATCACGCGGATGAGAGTAGCCCCAGTGAACTTTGAACGCGGGGTGAGGTATGCGCCTAGGGGTCAGATCGACGAGCGTATGGCATACAATCTCGTAAGTTGCCTAACTTGTCTTGAATATAAATGTCTGATTAAAGTTACTTATTTGTTATCTCTTTGGATATAGGTTAATGCCTCGCTTGCATTCTTCCAGAAGTTGAGTGAGCGGAAGGATCTGATGAGCGCAATGGGCAAGGATCTTCGCCAACAGGCTGCTGCACTAGCTATAAGCTGCGGGAATTTTGTGCGGCAAGCATCGGGACAGTCTTCGGTCGACAGCCCGGGATTGGGTTATACGGGCGACAGCCCGTGTAACGTTGATCCTTCCGGGCAAGCTTCAGGGGTGAGCCAGGGAGTTGGTGGTCCCTCTGTACCGGGGATGGGACATGCTCAAGCATCGTGGGCCGATTACAGCGGCCCGACCTTCAATTTGTTCCCGGAACCCCAACCCCTCTCTCAGAGTCAAGTTATGCAAGACTGGCCTTACGGTTTCAACGATGCACTGCCCATTGTCCCGTGGGCGGGACCACTTGGCGGCCCCGAAAGGCAATATCAGCCGGCAGAAGAAATGGCCGCCGAGCAATATCAGCCGGCCGGGGCCCCTGAAGGCGATTATCAACCTGTCGGGGCCCCCCAAGGGGATTATCAGCCGGCCGATCCGTTGGTTGGAGGCCAATTTCTTCCGTTGCTCTTGCCCCCCGGCGGAGGGCAAGAGCAACCGGTAGACCCCCGAGGGCAATATCCGAAAGGGCATCTAGCCAGGCCCCTGAAGCCGCATAAACATGACCTAATGCAAGCCCGTTATTTTAGCGGGCCCCCCCGGACGGAGCGTCGTATGTCGTGGATCACCCGCAGACTATGGATTATAATGCCTCGTGGAAAGAACTGTCCTCGCTGGCGCCAGGAATTTGGTTAGACAACTTTGTCATCTCGCACTACGTGCAAATTCTGAGGCAAAGGAGTTGGGAGCAGCCTAACTACAGTCCGCGCATTTTTATCCTCGATGCTTACTTTCATGTCATCCTAGTACAAGAGTATAACGACTGGGAGAAGGCGAGGAAGCAGGCGAGAAAGAGGAATGCCCAGCTCCAGTGGAGACCGTCCGCTAACCTATAAGCATATCTTGCTCGGCCGAGTCCAGTGAGTGCAGGTGTGGCAGACGTGTTTCTAATCCCAGCTATAGTGAATTCCCACTGGTTCTTGGTTTGCTATGAACCGGTAACGAATACCGTATCAGTCCTCGACAGTCTCTACGATGATACCCCCGTGATCCGTGTGATTGAAATGTACCGAGGCTTAGGCGAGTTGGATGCCATGGTAAGATCATGTTTACTTCTTATTGTAGCTTGCATATTGTAGAACTGATTAATCTTATTATGTTTGCTATGTTTAATGTTTAAGGCTTATTATGTGTCTCGCAGAATCTATTTCCTGGAATGGTCAATAGTAAGCGTCGTCGAGAGAACCGAGATAGTCCAGTGATCCCGTCGCGCGGGACGCAACTTGTTTTCCGATTGAAGAGGAGTAGGCCCAAGAAACTTAATTCCTCGGACTGCGGCGTCTTCATCTGCGTGTACATGGATTACATCTGTTGGTCGGAGAGCCTCAAGAAGACCGTCTGGAGCCAAGAATGCATAGACTGCATTAGGTATAGGATGGCTTGGCAAATTATCAATGACCAGCCTAGAGCTATTAGATTTGTTGTAAATCCGTGTAACGAGGGGGATCCCGCAGGGGCTGAGGGCCCCAATTGACAATGTTTGCGTATAATAACATTTTGCTTGACTTTTTTAATTGTCCTTAAACGTCTTGCCAAATATCATTGAATGCGATTGATGATTTCATTTGTGTTGAATGAGATGTGATCGTTGTTGTAATTTATCGTTATAAAAAAGGCACCAAAGATTATAATCTTTGTTGTATGAAGGCATTCTTGTCTCTTTTATGTAGGGGCAATCTTATCTCCTTTATGTGTGGTCACCCTCATCTTGTTTGGCCACTAGAGGGATTACTTGTCCCTATTTTGTAGGATTTTGTGACCAACGGTCATTTGGCGGCATTAAGTTCTTCATGTCGACCTCGAGGCCATTGTCTTCCAACGCTTTTTTCCCTTACTTTTGGTTATTCTCCCCTACAAGGCGCTGATGAGTTTTCAAGTACTCTACCAAATGGATGTCTTTGTTTGTTTATCCAGAGGGCCCCTCATACTGTCGGGTGTACTCTTGTTAACAAGAAGGCAAATCTTGATGTTGGACGAAGACTGCGCAAAACAGCTGTGTACTTTACCAACTCATCCAGATTTTCCACCTGTAACGTTGCCACGTTGAAATGACTGAGATAATGGGACAAAGATTTGTCTTTTCTTGCACACTATTGAGGAGGCTTGCTGAGTTCCTTATTTGGATCAACTGCTCACAAGGTGCTATTGAAAAAGGTTAGATAACTTGGAGAAGGAGTGGATGGATATAGGAGGGAGAAATTTGAAGTAGGTGTTCGCGCCCTTTCGGAGTGTGGTCAGGAAGGCGAGGCAAATGTGCGGCATCTGAGACCTGAAGTAAGATTATATCGATCTCCAACTAATAGACGTGCTCCCATAAATTACTGTTGCCACCATATAAGTTACGTTATGGCATCTTGAAGTTGAGCGGCAACTTCACTTTTTTGATAGCTTTGGATAAAGGGTATCCATGAGCTGACTTTGGAGGAGATCGTCCTTGAGGACAACAACTTTGCGACGGGATCGCCCTTTGGGGTGACATTCTTATAATAGGGAGGAATACGAGCTGTTGTCCTCCTATAAATCCTTTGGATACCGAACCACTTCTGATTACATGTCTACTGTCTCTTTATTTTGGCTCATAGGGTGGATCATCTCTTAAGTCGTACCTCTTGCCATAACTCGATCATGAGGAAATACAAAGGCAAAGGTTGTTTAGACAATGATAAGAGAGGTTTGTTGATGCCAAAGCCACAACAATATTTAAAGTTCTCTGAAGGATGGTTAGCACGACTTTCAATGGAATTGTTGGTCAAATCTGTGTGAGGAGTCTTGAACAACTTACGGTTGATGCTATGGCGCAAGTAATCGTTTCCCAAAGTAGGGCTAGGAAAATGACTTTGGCGAGACCATCATTTTTTTTATTCGTGAGTGCTGGACGTCACATTGACATGACGTTTTCTGTTGAACTGGTTGTCTGGCAAATGGGTGTTATGCACCTATCATGTGAGCGTTCGACTCGATGAGTATTGTTCGACTGTACACAACAATCTCGGTCGGTTCGTCTAATAGCAGATTCGCTAGAAGCTGAATGATTGGCCATGTTCCTATCATGGTTCCATAGATGGCACCGATTTGTTATTGCTAAAAGGTTTATCAGAATCACTGCTGGGAATGATGACCTGCAGAACAGAAAAAGGGTGACAGACGGTTGGGGGTTCTTGCAGGGAACTCTCTGATGCTAATTAAGTCAAAGCGCAGCAACAAGATAGAACTCTGAAAAAGCTACAACATGGTGGTTTTTATGTGTGAATAGTTGCTTACATACATAGGTAGTCCCCCTTTATATAGGCGTCGGTATGGAGCCCTTATAAAATTAGGAGTGATGGCTAGCTCTTGGGCCTGATCCTTGTGGATCAAGTTAGGGTCCTTTCAAAACCCTAATTCACCCAATAAGATAACTACTAATCTCGTAATTTGATCAAATTTGACCAATTGCAATCGTTGTCACCTGAACATGTGCCATTCGCTGATTAGGAGTATGATCTTAGCTATATCAGCTATCTTAAGTTAGATTTAGGTAACATTTGGCTCAATAAATTATGTATAGCGTACTAGACATGAAATTGATTTGAATGTTGGATGCCAGATGAGTGTATGAGATATTGTTATCTTGAGAATTTGATTTCTCGTTTTGGGTTAGTTATTTGGAAATGAAAGCATTATCGCAGCTATTGTGCCACAAGAATGTAGTTGGTAAATATACTAACCCGATGTGACAAAAAAATCGTACTAATCCTATGTAGCGACATACTACTTTTTTGGTCACTAAACCTATGTAATGACCAAGTCTTTTGATCAACCATTTATTGCATGTTGGTTTCATTGATACTTTCATCACGAAGTACACGCTTGTTGCGACAAATTCAAGGTATTAGTGAAAAAGATATTGTCAAGCAATCCTTTTTGTTCTGGGCTTTTCTCCAAATTTGTCACCTATGCTTAGACTTTCGCAACGATATAACTTACTTTCATCATCAAGTGTCATGCGCACAACACATTTTTCATGACGAAGCTCACCGTGTGTAATACCCTGGAAATGCCTAAAATTAATCTAACTATGAATTAGTTTAATTTAGGGGGGGGGGGGTTATTTTATTAGTAGCACTATTTTAGTGATAATTAAGTATTAGGAAGTTACATGAGAGATTAGTTTGGCCTTGGGGTCAAAATGTAATTTTGTTAAAATGTTAGAGCCAAAATGCAATTATATAAAGTTGGGGGCAAAATTGCAATTTAGAAATTTTTTGATGAGTGGCATTAAAGGTGTCATGAGGGAGGGAAGATTCAAAGGATGTTGGCCACATCCTACTTAGAAAGATGACTAAGCTTTGGTGACAAATAAATAAATAAGGTGAACTTGATTAAAGAGGGAAGAAATAAGAGAGAGAGAGAGAGAGAGAGAGAGAGAGAGAGAGAGAGCTGGGCCTCGGCAGAAAGAGAAGAAAATAGGGGGAGAGAAAAAAAACAGGAGAAAAGAAGATAAGAAAGAGAACAAAGGGAAGAAAGAAAAAAAAGAAACCAAACTCAAAAGAAGAAGAGTAATCTTTCTTTAAACCTGTGAATTTGGTGTAAATTATATATATAATTGTGGGTTGGGGCTTGCTGTGTGTGTGCGTGAGTGTACTGTGTGCGTAAGTATGGGTAGTTCGTACGGGAATGGTGAAGGGGGAACTAGCTGTGGGGTACTACTGGGGTGCGTGGTGCCCTGTGGGTGTGTGGAAAGGGAAGGGGAGAGGGAGAGGGCAGCAGCTGGTGCTGCTGCCGTGTGTGTGCAGGGGGTGTAATGGGGGAGGAAAGGGGAGGGGGAAGGCAACGTGGGGGATGAGGGAGGGTGCGAATGATGTAGACACTTCAAGAAAAATAGTTTTTAGCGACGAACTTTTAGCGACGGATTTAATTCCGTCGCTAAAAGTGGCCTTTACCGAGGAATTGTTCGTCACTAAAAGTTCGTCGCAAAAAACCTTTACCAACGGAAGTTTCGGTCGATAAAAGTTTTTTGCGACGTAATTTTACCGACAAATTATTACCGACGGGAAATCCGTCACTAAATGATATTTTTTAAAATTTCTCATTTTTGACAATATTTTCTGTTGCCCGAAATTCTACTTTAAAGACAGAAACCCTACTTTTTATCTCATTCTCCCCACCGCTCTCCTTTTCCCATCTTATCTCTCTCTCTCTCTCTCTCTCTCTCTCTGTAGATATGTCTTTTTCTCACCCACACTCACCTCCGTCGCCCACCTTCGATGCCATCCCCACCCCACTGCCCCACTCCGACGCCACTGCAACCCAACTCCCACACGGTCCAAACAGCGCATCCATTGCACCGCTGTCGCCCCCTACTATGTCCACTGCCGCCGCTGTCGCCCCTGCCGTGTCCACTACCTTCGCTAAGACTACCAACCCGCCACGCCCTTTTCCGATTGCTAACGCTGCTTCCACTACCTATTTGTGTGTTTTGTATGTGATTTTGATGATTAAATTGCTTATATTTTTCTGTCATATATTTCTATGTTGAATAATGTGATTCCACATTCATTGATTTGCAAATAATGCGATTCCATGAGATATTCTCTTTAATTGTGACACTGAAAAGAAGAACCCTAATTGTCTATTAAGTGTTCTGTTACATGTAGATTCATCATATAGTAACTATGAAGGGAAAGTTGATTGCTAATTAACTATATGTAGATTTCCTAATTGTTACTTTTGGTGACAAAAACCTGCTCTTAAGTGCCAATCTATAAATTATCTTTTTGCTATTGCAGCTTCTTTACCATGATATCTATCTATAAATTATCTTTTTGTTTCTTGAATAGTCTAAAATTGTTTCCTATTTCTTAAATGAGATGAACAATAACACATCTTAGCACAACCCCAAAAGGTAATTGTAGTTGTTGATCTATGATATTGGTAACAACATGTGGGAGTGATATAAGCGAGATCGATCTACAATAGGAAAAGGCAAAGATACTTTCTCTTAAGCTTTTTCATTTGGCCTGCATGAACCTCCTTTCGCCCTTCCAAGAGATCTTTATGCTTACTGGCAGATGCAGCCACATTGTGATAATTTGATGTACCTTCGTATGCTTTGTATGCTTGATGGCTTATGTTGCTGAGCCAGGAGGATGGTCATGATTTTGAGAGCATAGTTTACCACGTTATGGCTGGCATTCGTATTGGTGTTTGGAATTCTAACACTGATTTTTTATGCCTGGAAATATTGGTTTCTTTGTCTAAAACTCTATTATTATTTGAGTATGTATTTTGAACATCTTTAATTATGCAAAGTTTTGCAATAATGTAGATAACTTTTAGTAACTACTCTGTACTATGTGTCCATATTCATGCGTAAATCGAGCACCACACGCCTTGGCATTTTCTTCTTCGATGGGAAGTGCACATGCAACTTCTCAAGGTTCGTCTACACTTTTTGATCTTTCTTCTACAATGTTTGTACCCTACTTTTAAGTTTTAAATCCAGTAACTCACTAAGCATTTTGATCAGAATAGGAAAAAAGATTACCTAGTTCAGCTTGCAGTTGGTCAGTGCCCAAGAAGTTGCATTCATTGTGTCACACCATCTCAGAGAGTTATCCTGGAAGAACGGCTTGACAGTGTCTAAGTATTACATGGAATGAATTTTGGAGCCAAAATCTTTTAGTGTACGTCTCACCTATAAAGCATTACTTTGGTAGTAATATAGGTTTCTTACTTATATTCACTCAGTTTGACATGACACCTTTGCCAATTATTTGATGTCAACCATAGTAGTATTCTTATTATTCATGTGTTCTTTTGGCAATAATTTATGTATCACATGTTTCTATTCAAAATGTGGAAAAATTTTAGTCATTGATCGATAAATCTTGTTAGCTTTTTTGTTTCTAATAGATTTTTTCACTTTTATCGATTAACTTTAGTGACAGAATCGCTGCTAAAAGTCATGCAAACAGATTGAAGAAGATTTTTAACGACGGGTAATCGGTCGCTAAAAATCTTCTTAACATATAGGTGATGGAATTTTAGCGACAAAAATCCGTTGCTAGTAGCCTTTTGCGACAGATTTCGTCTCTAAAACTTTTTTTTTAATATTTACGAAAATATAAAATTTATGAAAAATATCATAATATCTTTAGCGACGGAATTTTCCGTCACTAAAAGTAATTAAATCCGTCAGTAAAAGTACAATTTTTCCAACGAATCATAAAATTTCGTCGCTAATCTTTTAGCGACGGACTGTCCGTCGCTAAAAGTCTTTTCCGACGGGAAAGGCACTTTTAGCGACGGAAAAGACCGTCGCTAAAAGTCTTATTTCTTGCAGTGTTATAGGTGAAATTGGTGGGTGAAGGGGATTGTATGCCATGGCCAGGAGGGGTGAGGGGCTCGGCGATGGGGAGGAAGACAGAGTGCAGGTGTGTGAACAATGTATTTTTGATTCAAACATACATGAACAGTGACTGTAATCGTCACTAAAAGTGGTAGGGTTAATGCAGTCAATTAATATAATTTTTAAAAATAGCTCGGGACAGATTTAGACAAAGTACAAAAAGAAACTCCAGTTATTTTTACAAGATCTATAATGTGAAAAAATTTCATATTGTTTCTGAGGTCAGGAAGGGGGTTAATAGTCGTGGTTATCATAAAATTTTACGGTGAATTTAAAAATAGCAAACTAGCGCGGTTTTGCATGAAAATTTTAGAAAGACTTTAAAATGCTGAGATGTTCCATTTTCTAGAATTTCGTGTTGTTCCGAAGTTGATAGCTATTCTTAGCCGAAATGAATTTTAAGCTCTCGGTCTACACTGGTTTGAGATTTTGGGGCGAAAATTCTCTAAAATATATTTTAGCCCAAAAATGACTTCAGAATGTTTAAAGTAGTCTTTCCAAGTGTTTTTGAGATTTTTCGGTGCTGGGAATCCCCATGGCATATTTTGGTAATTTGCCACCCAGAGGGGGGGTATTTTGGTAATTTTTCCTATAAAATTTTTCGAAGGACTTTTTGGTTCAGGAAGAGGTGTAAGACACCTGAGAAGTTGTTTTAAAGTGGTTTTGGATTTTTGTAAGCGTGATGGCCGTCAGGTGTGTTTTGGTAATTTTACATAAGCCGGGGGTATTTTGATAATTTTTCCCATTAAATTTTTGAAGGACTTTTGGTCCGAGAAGGGGTGTAAGATATCCTTGAAGTTGTTTTGAAGTGATTTTGGGGTGTTAGGGTGGTGGTGACCATTAGGAGGTGCTTTGGTAATTTACCATGTCGACACTGAATTTCGAGGAACGCATGCAATTAAGCATTCTGAGTGACGGAAAGTGAGGAATGGAGTTAGTGCGCGTAACTGAAGGAGTATTAGTACTCAGGCATTATCAAAGTTAGGTTAAAAACCCGACTGTTGGGCCGGGATAACGGGCCGTCGTAAGACATTATAAATAATTGATAGAAAACGAGTAGAATAATTATATATTTATGTTTGATTGGCGCCTAACGAGCAAGGTTATTTGATTAGATGACCCCACTCATTGTAATATGAGGTTGCTTGGCTCATCAGCTAAAAGCCAATAAGACAAGGATAACGCGGTTCCTTCTATGCTATGAATTGCTTCGCTTAGCATACCTGTCGTTGATAGTGTTGAGATGTTGTAAATGTTGCATGGTTGATATGAGATGTCGGTGGTGGTTGTACTGATGTCCCTCTTAGTTATGTTGGTGTGAGTTTCGGTTGTGGTGTTGAACGCCGGTCAATTTTGTGAACGAAAATTCTTGTTTGAGTAATTGATTGATCAATGGCATAAGGTGAACTCATTTCCCTTAGTCCGTCCAATTGGTGTAATGTGTAGTTTGGCAGTAACGTGGTTGGGGGATGAACACTCTTCGTGAGTTCCCTTCTTGTGTTTAGCGTCTCTTCTAATTACCTGAGACTGAGATGAACATCCTGGAACACAGGACATTTCATGAAAGGAGGGCCTGTGAAATATGATCACCGACAAAGAGCATGTATGACGTGCGAGTGGAATCTGTCGTGTTTGGTCGAGTCTAATCAGTCGAGTTTGAGTCTCCATTGCATTTGTCTTTATTTTGATGTTAACGCATTTAATGGCTTATATTTCTTTGACGTTTAATTTGGCTGTACTGATTTACTGTTCACGTGCATAGTCTGTCAGTCGGTTAGTCCTTTTCATAAAAATGTGGAAATAATATTGTTTTGTTAGGCCTAATCTGATGAAAAAAATATCGCTTGGCCATTAGGTTGATGTGGCATTATTATTGAGCTCCTGTTTGTTGATATCATTGGGCTGATTATTATTTTCGCCGAGGTTGTCGCATTGTCTGTGCATGCATATGTTAATCCTTGTGTTATCTTTACTGGGCGATTTGCGCTCATTCCTTATCTGTGTTGTTTCAGGTGAGACGTTGGGGAAAGAGAAAGAGAAGTTGGCCTGATCTATAAAAGGAGAAACGTAAGACAGTGTCAACCGTATTTTGGGGATCTAGATGTTCTATTTTAAAATTTTCGTTGCGTTTGTGCTGAACTTTGTAGTGAATTTTTTTGTAAGGATGCCTTTTTGAAGCCTTATGTATATGAAGTATGTATCTAGAGTTGCACTGTAATCCAACAGGGACTATGTTGCATTTTATGATCGACAACTCAGCTCCGGTGACGTCACTGAAGGGTGTGTCACCGTGTAGCACCGAAAATGTGAAGCACTAGTTACAAAATAATCGTCACTCAAGATATGTTGTTGGTGACTATATCTCATGTCACCAAATTTGATACTTTTAGTGGCGTGCACTCGTCACAAAATTCATGCATGGGGCATAGATTTTAGGCTATTGGGTGACAAAATGGAATATTTAAAGACGATAATGCAATGCAATAGTGACAAAAGTTTGTATGACATAATAGAGACCATTATGTGACAATTATCTGCTCCGTCACCTGTTACAAGACCGAAAAGAAGTCTTTGAAGTGTTAAACTCTAACTCGCCGAAGTCTGTAAGCACTCTCCAAGAAACAAGCTTCTAAAGTCACTCTCCATGAGACAAGCTGTGCGCAGTCGCCACTTTTTTCTTTTTTCTTTCTCTGATTTATCGCATACTTGTAGGCGAAGAAGGTGTTCTAATTAAGAAGTCAACTAAACCTATATTCCTGCAGTGACTTGTCACCAACCAGAAATATAATATCCCTGCTTCGGATAGCAATACATTGTCAGCAAATATTCCTGATTATACCAAGTCTAGGAATATTAGAAGGTACGCTGTTGGCCACAGTATTTTATGGCAAGTGTATCATTTTATGTATGCTCGCGAGCTTAAGAAAATTGGGCTCAGCCAGTTTGCTGGTGATACAGATTTGGCAAACAATTCGGAATTAGCTGGCATGGTTTTTCATACATGACTTCAAGTAAGAATTCTTCGGGGCACATTCTGCTCTAGATGGAAACTGTCTGTAAAAAATGGTACTTTGCATATTGGCCGACGATGTCAGTTTGACACAGTTTTGAGCAAAAACTATAAAAAAATGGTATGTAGAGATGAAGCCACTACTATATAAATCTATCAAGGATAACCCAGGGTTTTGTCAAAAACATTGTTTCTAAGTAAGTTGATTCAATGGCCACTCCAACTTACCCCATGTTTCTCAAGTTTTCTATGTTGTCTTCCACTCTTCTCTTCTGTTTCCTTCTCAGCTCATTCAAAAGGGGGCATGCTTCTCAGTACCAGCATACCGTTCAAATCAGCTCTCTGCTGCCTGCTTCAGTTTGCAACCCCTCCACCAAAGGTAACCAACATCACCTCTGTCTCTCCCCTAAGCACACAGATGGATACACACAGCTTTATGAAATTGTTTTGTTGAAGACCAATTAGTTATTCACCATAATTCTACAGTCATCCGCGATTGTATGCGTTTGATGTTTAGTTCTCACTAGATACGTCAACACTTTCAGGTCCATCCAAAGGCTCATCGGCCATCGCTGACACTCACTCATAGATATGGATCGTGTTCTCAAATCAGTGGGGGCAAAGCCAGCACTCCAACGCTCACTGAAATCTTCTCCCAGGACCGATCCCGCGTGAAATCAATTCGGTCTCGACTCAACTTCAACTCGAGCAAAAGCAACTTCCAAACCTCACTGGCCACTCTCCCAGCGATATATGGCGGCTCACTTAGCACAGGTGATTACTTTGTATCTGTTGGCCTTGGGACACCCAAAAACGACCTCTCTCTCATTTTTGATACTGGAAGTACCCTCACATGGACTCAATGCCAGCCATGCGTTACGTCTTGCTATCAGCAACAGGATCCCATCTTCGACCCTTCCATGTCATCGACTTACTCTAACATAACATGTGCCTCAGCGGAGTGTTCACACCTCGTGACCGCGACGGGAGTTACACCGGGTTGCTCCGGCTCCACGTGCATCTACGGGATACAGTACGGCGATCAGTCCTCCTCCGTCGGATTCTTCGGCCAAGAGACCCTAACAATAACATCCACGGACGTTTTTCCCGGTTTCATGTTCGGGTGTGGAGAAAACAACCAGGGGCGCTTTGGCCGGATTGACGGGCTGCTAGGACTAGGCCGCGACCAACTCTCTTTCGTATCACAGACTGCTCAAAAGTACGGACAATATTTCTCGTACTGCCTGCCAGCCAGGTCAAGTTCAACGGGAACACTAACGTTTGGAAATAGTGGAGCTCCGAGTAACCTGAAATTCATACCGATGTTAAACACAGGAACAACATTCTACTTCCTCGATCTTACAGCAATTTACCTCGGGGGGCGTGAACTGTCTATAAGTCCTACTACATTTTCTACAGCCGGCACCATAATAGACTCTGGAACTGTGGTAACCTGGCTGCCTCCCGCCGCTTACAGGGACTTGCAGATGGGTTTCCGCCAGCAGATGAGGATGTACCCGTCGGCACCATCAAATTCTATACTCGATACCTGTTACGACCTAAGTGCTTATACCACTGTAACAGTACCGACGGTAAGTTTTCTCTTCGGTGGCAATGTGACTGTAGGGATTGACCCGTCAGGGATACTTTATCCCTTGTCAAGCTCTCAGTTCTGCCTGGCTTTCACCGCCAATAGCGCCGCCTCAGATGTTGGCATTTTCGGGAACTTTCAGCAGAAGACGTTGGAGGTGGTGTACGACGTCGCCGGAGGGAAGGTAGGCTTTGGCCCAGGAGGATGCTAGTACTTCTTTTTCAGTTGAATAAAAGATGATTTCATTTTCCAATCTTGATTCAGCAAATAAACCTTTCGGTGTCCTTTACAATTGTTAATTCTTCAACGTTATATCGTACAAGTTTTGCCTGACCAAAAACAAGTCGCAGCAGAAACTCTTTGCTTTTCACTCTAGCGGTTAAATTCTTGACACACTTGCCATGTCTTTAATTTTGAAGTTAAAATATACACATATTATTAGTCCTTCCGTCCCTAATTAACCGATCGTGTTTGATTTGCACGCTTACTTAAGATATGAATAATATTTAATAAGTTTTTTATTTTATACCAAAAGAGAAAAAGAGAGAGGGGAGGGAAGAAAGTAGGGAAGGTGAGAGAAAAATGGGTTGGTAAAAAGGTAAATGTTGAGAGAAAAATTTAATAAATTTTTTATAAGAAGGGTAAACATAAAAAAATACCTACATGATCTATCTTAATTTAGAATGTAATCATTTTTTTATAGCACAAAAAGAAAATATGATTAAATATTAAGGGATGGAGGGAGTATAATATATATATATATATCATAATAATTAAGGAGTTCAATCTTTTCATTTCCGTAATGAAACTTGTGCTTACAAATTTACGCGGACACTATTTAACTGTAGAAGGGCTAAACTAGCAGTGAAAAGCTTGCATTAGCTGCTTAAAAAGTTTGCCCCTTTAGTAGAATACGATTTTTCTTTTTCGGGTTTAGTTGTGATATGGATATGACACAGGCACGTATCTATTTGAGAGAAATAGGCTACTAGTACACCATAATACCTCGAATATAAACTTTTATTACTCTGATTCGTAGTTGCAGGTGGATTTATATGTTTTGCCTATATAAACTTGTGCGTTGTGCAATAAAATGAGAAAAATAATATATTATGAAGTATCAACTAGAAGATTTTTCTTTGCATAAAGAAGAAATAACAAAATGATTATCAAGTTGGTTAATTCCAGGCGCCTAAGAATGTATACGCAATATTCCACTTGAGTGTTTTTCGATCATTTTGGATTATGTAGCGAACCGTCTCGGAAAAATCATATACCCGAGAAAGGTGTAAAATTACGAGTCGTCTTCCTACTTTATGAAAATAAAGGAAAGATAAGAAAAATCCTAAAAAGACTCTAAGGTGCCAAATAGGCTTCTAATTTACTGAAAACAGAAACGATGAGTTCGGAGACAATGTTATACAGCGAGAAAGTGTTAGGCACTCACGATACTCTTTTAGTCTTTAGATCGCAGGGATGAGGCTATACTCTAAACTAGTATAGAAAACTGTGCAAATGTATCTCGAAAATATGTTTACCTAGAAGACTCTGGAACACCTTGTGACGAATCCACGATGCGAGTGACTTATGGAGAAATTAATGTGAGGTGTTGAATTTCACTTTAAAGATGATTTACCACTTCTAAAGGATAAATGGAAAATTCTAGAGAAATAAAGTTGATCCTTAAAAAGTAGTCGAAAGAATCTTTTTATTAAGTTATGCAGCAGCAGAAATGACAAAGATGACAATCTTAATATGTGATCGGTGATAAAATAGAATATTTGACTGTTGCAAGCTGGAAATCAACTAATCGGTCGCTTTGTCGAAAACCGGCCGGTTCATCCTTAAGAGTTTAACATTTTCTCCCAAATTTTGAGATATTATATGTCCTTCATTCGGTAGTTATTTATAACTAAACAAATGGGATGTATCATATTTTGAGAATTATCTCCACATTAAATCTAGGATTAATCAAAAGATAATGCTAATTCATCTAAATAAATCATAATCTTCATACTGGACTAGATCCAACTATTGAACTGGATTGGACCCAATTACTAGATTGGACTGAAGTAGACAATTGGACTGGACTAACTAAACTGGACTAACTGGGCTGGATTAAATGAATTAAGCTCATTATTTATTATTAGGCCTACACCTATTCTAACAATAAACCTTACTTATTAATAAAGTCGAATACAATAAATAAATAAAAGGGCTACAAAAATGGGATGTCTACAGAGCCCATCGGTGAGGAAGCTCGCCTACGGACGAACATCACCGAAAAAAACATATTTTTTAAGTGAAAATATGAAAAAGACCACAAGACTTTGGACAGACTCGCAAATGATTACACGTATATGAAGTCAAACCTTTATAGGGCTTCCTATGTATCCCTGAAGAGGAATTAGACCAACATAGTTCATGAAAAGAGGTATCGCTTGAAGCCAGAACCAACAATAAAAGGGATTAGTCATTGAGTGATCACATGAATGAACTTTGTCTGTTTTCGGAGCCACCACATTGATTTGAATGGTTGATAGACTAAGGCCTTATATCTAGATACCGGAGCCACAAAATCAATTTGGATGGTCGACTACATATATAAAGAAAAATAACTTTGTACTTTGCCGGAGCCACCAAATCGATTTGGATGGTCAACAGACGAAGCCCTATACCTAGATATCAGATACACCAAATTGGTTTGGGTGATCGTCTAGTTTTCCAAAAGAAATATTTCTCATTTTTAGAACCACTAAATCAATTTGAATGGTCGACAGACGAGAGAGGGGTATTGTTAGATGTCAGAGCTACCAAATCGATGTAGATGGTCGTCTAGAAATGTTAAAAGCAACTTCATCCATTATTAGAGTCACCAAATCAATTTGAGTGGTCGAAATAAAAAGTGATAATTTGACTAACAGCCAGAGCCAATAACGTGCTCAAGCGGTTCGTCGCTTTATTAAAGCAGGACTTATATCCAAAAGTCGGATCCAACAATGCCTTCAAGCGGTTGGTCACTTAGATACAAGGATGAAAACTTCAAAAAGATCACTAAAAGCCGGGGCCAGCAATGTCCAAAGACAGCTGGTCGTTGAGTGCCAAATATATTAATTCACTTATAAAATTGATATGGAGAAAGTGGTGCTCCTAGAAACAAAGCATGGGATATTGCACTGACCTTACACCGTACAACATCACTTAACTGAGCAACAAATTCAGAGTGTCACTAGATCTACCAATGCTATAGAAAAGAATAACATGCAAGCATACATGCATATAGGTATACAAAGGACTTAGAAATCGCTGGAACATTTGTTCAGGCAAACATGCAGCTGAAGGAATTTCACGCAAGCACACAAGCATATAAGGAGGATTGTTATTACTTTCCTTTTTTTTTTTGGGATAGGAATTTTGAAAAACCTAGAACCGGCCAGTTAGTTAGAGAGCTGGGAAGATTTATCGTGGGAACTGGCCGGTTAATCAAAGAGCTGGAAGAGAAAAAAAGAAAAGAAAAAAAAAATGGCCAGCTGATCATAGAGACAGAATAAAAGGGGGAAACCTTCCGGTTTGTCCTTTCAGAATTTGGGTATTTTCTTTGCGACTTTAGTGTTTCACGCGGACCCTAATTCCAATCACAACATCTCTCTTTGGGATTCTACTCTAAGAAGGAAAATACCTAATCTAATCCTTTCATATCTCAATTTGTTTGCTATAAGTTTGTGAGGTCTCTCATTCTTCCCCCCAATCTCATTTTCACAACAATGGAGTTTCAAAGAAACTACGAAAGGACATGAGGCAGGCCCCTAAACCGGTCGCGTCTCTCCATTCCGGCCAACGATTCAATTCGATGATCATTCGCTTCTCACTCCGAATCAAGTTGCTTATGTAGATCCCGAACCTAGGTTTGAATTTTTTTGGTAAAATTTTAGCAGCTTTATTTATTTATTTAGCGACAAATTTTACAAGTAAAAATATTTGCGTCTTTAGCAACGATTGACATGAACAATATGATCGTCAATTTAATGAAAGTGAGGGAAGTAACTTGACAAATTATTATTAAATTAGGGTTTAGTATATAGTTAATGTTATTTCAATTTTGGTTATTTTAAATACGACAGAGAGAGTGATTTATGGAGAAAATGTGGCATTTGAAGTGACTGAGAGAGATTGGGAGAAAAATGAGGAGACTTTGGAAGTAATTAAAACAATATAGGTTTATAAGCAAAACAAAATAAAAGAGTCGGGAGGGGGGGGGGGGGGGGGAGATAGAGAACATAAAAGGAAGACGGCTAGAGAGAAGGGAGATGACAGCTGGCCCTAGATCGGACGACGCCTATGCCAGATCTGGGCAACCCCTCTTCCGGCCACACGCGCAGCCACCGATGACAACTCCAACTGTGCGCCCTCACCGAACACCATCACCTAACGCCTCCACGACCGTCGTGTCGTAACCAATCCGCCATGGCCACCATCGGATGGTACTCGGAACCGGCCAAGCAAAATCCCGACCGAAAGACGCCACAGGTTAAACGCCGACGCAATGGACGCCACTGGTCAACGACCGTCACCTAACAGCCACTACCAGCTGTGAATTGCCTCCGCGCACCACTAACGGCACCGAACACCACACGCGACACTTGCCCATTACAATCGGTGTAGCGTCGCCACCGTGCCTTTCCCTAAGCCTTCGCTGCCACCATCCAACCGTGTTATCGCTGCCCATCAGCCAGATCCACAACCAGTCCTGGACCACTGATAGCCACCGGAGCCACCACAACCTCAATTCGCCGTTGTAGTTTCACGGTGAGCCAATACGGTGTTCGCCAGTCTTCAGTCTTCATCGCCAGAATCTGCTCGTGAGGAAAAAATAAATAAATAATAATAACAATAATAAACTCTTATCTTGATGTGACACCCTCAACCCAAGTGACATCACTGGGCTGAGTTATCAACCATAATCACTTTCAAAACCCTGTGCTGAATACAGAGCAACTACATCCTCATACTCATACATCATTAATAGACGCTCCAAATTGCGTCCTTACAAAAATTTTCTTACAAACATACATCATACTGCAGCGGAAGACTTTCAAGTCTTTAAACAACATGAAAGTATACAACCTAATATACGACTGTAGTCGTAGGACTCTTATCAACCTATCTCGCAACACATTCTTCATTCCACCATTCCTAGCTGTTCTTACCTCACACAACTGATCCCCTTACTCAACTTTTCTAGCTTATGTCTTTTTCCTTTCTAGAAGGTTCTCCTTGATCAACCTCATAGCCTGCACAATACAACATAAGGAATGAGCGCAAATCGCCTAGTAAAAACAACACGAGGAGTATCGTATACAAATGATTCAAAAGACTCGGAGGAATAATAATCATCTCAACGATAGCAATGAATCAAGAGTAGTCAATAAATTTCAGCATCAACATAACTTGTCAAACGATAATTTTTCTTTCGTTAGACTGAGCGGCTTTAAGGCCCAATAGAACAGCATTACTGCCACCTCATCATGGACAAGACTGACTGACCGACAGACTGACTGACTGACTGACTATGCAAGTGAACAATAAAATAGGAAATTGAAAAGATAACATCAACGAAATACAAGTCATTAAAATCATTAACATCAAAAGAAAATCAAATGCAATGCAACTCAGACACGACAGACTAGACTTGACCAGACATGACAGACTCGACTCGCGCGCCCTACATCCTTTTTGCCAGTGATCATGTTTCACAGGCCATCCTCCTCATATTGATGTCCCATTTTATGGGATGTTCATCTCAGTCTCAAGTAAATAAAAGAGACACTGTCAACAAGCAGGGAACTCATTTAGAGTGCTTTCCCTAACTTCATCAACGGGGCGGACTAACGAAAAGTTTATTTCACCTTATGTTCTCAACAACACAACTCAACAAGGAATACCGGATCAGAAGATCAACCGGTGTTCAGACCTAACCACAAGAGTTCAACGTGACAACATCAACAGGGAGGACATGGGAGAAGATTTCCGCAAGCCCTCAACAACGTTTTTACATAAGAGTAATGTCGACTATTAATAAGTGCCGACATTTCACAACAACAACGCAACGATCTCTACAACATCATCATCAACGATAGGGCGGACTCGGGAGAAGTTGCCGCAAGTCCTCAATAGTGTTCTCAAAGAGAAGAGATATCGGCTATCAATAACTGCAGGCATCACACAACAACCACACGATAACCCCTTCACAACATCATCATCAACTTCAAGTATACCAATCGAATCGAATCATAGCATAATGGGACACCCATCATCATCAATAAATTCTATCAACAGGACGGACTAAGGGAATTATTCTACCCTAAGTCCTCAACAGCACAATTCAAATATACATATACCGGTCACAATGACTACCGGTGACCCATCATAACAACAAGAATTCAACAACACGTCATCAACATGGCATGCTAATCGAACAATGAATTAGCATATCAGAACCGTATTGTCCTTACCTGGTTGGCTTACAGCCGAAGCAACTCGCAATCTCTGATCGCAACGAGCTGCATCACCTAGTCAAATCATATCATGCTCGTTAGTCATCATTCAACATATACGCACTCCTTATTCTACCCCTTCCCACTTAACCGTTCATAGCATCTTACGATAGCTAGTTAATTCGATCCGATAACCGGATCCTTAATCTAGCCTTATCGACTTATTATCGATAACAACCCTCATTTTAGACATACTACCACTATTCCTCGCTTCCCACCACTTCGAACGCATAATATTGCGCGTTCCCAAAAATTTAGCGCCAACCTGACAAATTACCAAAATACCCCTAAGGGTTCACTACCACCACAACACCCCAAATCAACTTCAAAACAACCTTTCAGGCATTTTACAACCCTTCCCGGACTAACAAGTCCTTCAAAATTTTCTACCGAAAAAATTACCAAAATACCCCTCTACGGTGGCAAATTACCAAAATGCCCCTGAGGGTTCCCGGTACTAGAAAAATCTCAAAACCGCTTTAAAACGCTATTTTAAGCCTCCTGAAGTCATTCTTGAGTTAAAAAGTATTTTTAAAAAATTTTACCCAAAAATCCTGAACCAGTGTCTGGACCGAGTACTTAAAAGCCCATTTAGCCAAAAATAGCTAACGACTCCGGAATGACCCGAAATCTTGGGAAATGGAACTTCTCAGCATCATAGAGTCCTCATAAAAGTTTTGCGCAAAACCGCGCTCGTTTGGTATTTTAAATTTCAGCGCAAAGTTCCAAACTTCCCACATCCGTTCACCCTCTTCCCGACTTCGGAAAAATCTGAAAGTTTTCCACGATACAGGCCTTCTAAAAATAACTACGGTCTATTTTTTTCACTTTGGCTAAATATGACCCTAACTATTTTTAAAAATTCGAATTCTAAACTGCTTACTTAATTTTTACCTTTAGTGACAAAAACAGCCACTATTCACATTAAACACACACACTACTTCACCTTCACGCACACACACTCATCTTCTTCATCCTTCAGCCTTCACACTCCTGGTTTCTCTTTCAATCGCACATGAATCTCCTCCATAACTCATCTTAAATCATTTAAAATCATTGCAATCCATCCAATCATGCCCCGAACACACTTTTATACATCTAATTCATTCAATTAAACACAATCATACCCACTAACAAACCCGAAGAACACACATATATATTCAGCTGAGTTGAACCAATATTCAATCCAATTCCCACAATTTGTTTTTCGCAATTAGGGTTCAAGATCATACCCAGTTAGGGTTCGGATTCAACCTTTTCTTCTTTCTTTCCTTTCCTTCCTTCTCCTTCCTCCTTTTTCCTTCCCTCTTTCTTCTCTTCCTTTCCTCTCTGTTTGCTGTGTTCTTCGCGGTACTGTTCACGCACTGTTACTGTTCACAGATTTCTTGTATTTGCATTTTCCTCCTCAAACTTTCCTTTTATATTTTCCTCATTAATCTCCATCCATCAATACTTTATAATTTTCCACAATGACTCAGGCTATGGCAAGCAGGAGGTGGCCATCGTGCATGGCCTGTTTTCCCCAGGTTATGCCACATTTTGCAAAGTTTCAAAATTTGCACTTTGGCCCCTCAAGTTTCTAAAATTGCATTTTGACCCCTCGACTTTGGAAAATTACAATTTGACCCCAAAATCACCCTAACCCCTCCTTTAGCCCCCTAACACCTCATTATCATCAAAAGGATGCTACTTAATAAAGATATGCATCCCCGTTCATCATATTTTCCAAAATTACATTTTTGTCCCTTAACTTTCCAAAATTACATTTCAACCCCCACGGCCACACTAACCCCCTTATTTAGCTCCCTAATACTTAATCATCACCAACATATTGCTACTTAATAAAAATAGCACCCCTTAATTAATCAAACTTACAGTTAGATTAACTTTCGGTATTTTTCGGAGTATCACACTTTACTATACAAATTATCAAGTCTATGAGATTGTGGGAGTTTGGGGTAGTTTGAGCCACTCATCTTGGTGGGTTTCATGGTGTTGGCTGATGGGTGTTTGCATGAGGTGGGTTATTGTACGAGTTTGTATGGATATACAGCACAAGTGTGTGCACAAGAGATAATGTATGTTTGTGTCACGCAATTGTGGGTCCACAGAGAGTATGTTGTTTGGGGTTGTGTTGTTGGCAAATGGTGATGGTCATGGCACTACTTACCATAGTCGAAATGGTATCATGGCATTGTTTGCGGTGGCTGGCTGGACTAACTATGGGGTGTATATGGCGGCGATCAATAGAATTTAGGACTGTGTTGATTGATGAGGCAATCTGTCAGTTCAATTATTGATGGTTGTGGCGTGTATACTGGAATTGAACGACGGTGAGTAGGATGTGTATGACTGTATTTTGGTGTCTGGGTGGTTTGTGGGTATGGAGTGATGAATGTACGGTGCATGTATTTGGATTGATGTGTAAGTGTGGTTGTTGTTTGATGATGGGTGTAACAGGAGTGTATGCGGGACAGTGTCGTGTGGGTGGACATTGCGTGAGGAGTGCTGTTGTGTATATTTTAGTAGCAGGGCATGCTGGGTGGGTTAGTGGCATCAAGTTAGTTGAGAGAAGCTCGGCAATGGTCGATGAAATGCCCGATAAAAGACATGGTAAGTCTAGCACAATATTGGACGGGCATGTAAAGGTCGAGCAACTGACTGCGGCATTGAGTTGCTTAGAGATATGTCCAACGGGGATGATGTGTCCTAATCGACGATGCCTTGGGTTACATTAATCTGGGAACAAGGAGATCAAAAGAATGGCCTTGATCATTCTTTTAGCCAGATGTAGCAACTAGATTGTCGCTCCAAAGACTTTGATATGGGTAATGCGTAGCATCTGTAAGTGACCCTTTAATTCAACTAGTATTTTTATATATAATGTATATGTTTATCTACTATTAAAAAGTGGTATTGATCAGCTTTGACTATTTTAATTACGTTTAATTGCTCTAACTTGATTTGCCAAAAAGCTTTTAGTAGTTTATTTCTCGTTAAAAACTAGACCAACATGTAAATGATATTTTGTTTAGAAATTGTAATGGACCTCAAATTTGAAATGTTTGGTACAAGTGAGATGTTTTGGAATTTGATGTTACTGTGAATATTGAATAACTTGAAAACTATCGAAAGGAGTGTGAGGATGGTTTGGCCATCAGTTGATGAGGGGTTGTGTTTACGATAAACCAAAAGGTGGTTTGGATTATTCGATTGCTGTGGCCCATATCCAACAGGGAAGAGTTGGATTTTGGGCCCTGGTCAATGAGGCTTGTACGTTTATAGATGCATAGTACTGTTACTTGTGGTTCACATTTGCGTCCACAAAATCAATTATTCCGGATGTAGAAGGGATTTCGGGCCGTAGTCAGGGGGCTTGTACGCTGACCACAGCATATCGTTTCAGCTAATGTTGGGATTGAACTGGTTGTCGTGAGTTTTTGTTAATGAACTCTATTTCATTTTATCGGATGATTACCAACTCTATGATTTTATACTTCTTAATGTGGTTATAATATAAAGTGAATTATTTTCTGGCATGCTATGGTCTACCTAGTTGAATCATTGATTACTTACTGAGCATGTGGAAGCTCATCCCTTACTTATCATTTCAGGTTAAAAGTAAGGTGATCGTGAGGAGCATAGGAAGGGACAATTTGGTGCGGAGCTCCGGAGACTGCATTGAATGAGTCACTAAATATTTAGATTGTTGGTTTATTTTTAGTTGTTGACAAATCGGAGTTATGAAGAGTTTTAGCATACGTGATGTATTCAAATGAAAATATGAAGATGTAATTAAAGTTTGTAGAAGTTTTAATGTCGGCTGCAGCTTATATTGGTTTTAGCGAGTAAGGCCTGCCAGAGCCCTTAGTTGGAGTCTATTGGGTCTGGCCGGTCACGGATATAGCTCGCAAGCCTACCCGTGGGTTCGAGTTGTGACAGCTTATCTCAGCAATGCGTTCTTTGTGGGCTAGGTATGTGATTAATCCTTTACCTCTAGTTTTTACACTCGCACACACACTATTCAATATGAGTTTTTCCTATGCACCCATGTTCCCACATGTTATTTTTCTGTTTGCCTTCGTAAATTACATGCACAAATCGGACGGTTCCTGAGCCCTTCATTTTCCTTGCTTTGGTTATACGCGGCCCCTTCCCTCAAAGATTAGATGTAGGGTTTCGGGAATTCGATACGGGCTTTGACCTTTTTCTAAACGATTTGCATACTTTTACCCACAGTAAAAGCATTTCTTGAGTCTTGCTGAGCATTGGTGGGATTCTACCACCCACTTTTCACTTGTCGTTTGGGGAGGCGACTTTCACCCCATATGATTTTCTGCTTATTGCCAGTATTCGGTGAGAGGGAGGCTGATTCCTTGGGCCTGAGACCTTGATCAAGATCGAGACCTTGTGAAGCGATTACTAGGATTCGATTCGTCTTTTAAGAAAGGCGACTCAACTTTACTTCTTACCCTCCGGTCTCATTATGAGGGTATGACTCTGAAGGATGCCAACGAGGCACTGCGGAACAGTGTGTCCAAGGTTTTCTGTTGTATGTGCTTGGGGAGACCTTATTCAGTAATGAGGACGCCTTCGTTCAGCTGTCGTGCTTGAAAGAATTTGAGGATGTTGGCAAAATTGAAGAATATGATTAGGGTACCTTGGCTATGGCCCATTTTTATTATTCTATAGTTTTTGTATCCTTTCTATTATTTTTAAGCTTCATTGGATACAATGATGTTTGAAGTATGCCTCTACTTTCAACCATTTCTTTAACCTTCCTTTCACGGCTGAGTGGGCGAAGAAGATCCAGTGTCCCCTGTCAGCGATAGAAAAGAAAGGGAAGGCTAAGGAAGAGGCGAGTGCAGAAGGCATTCATTTCCCTTCCTGGACAGTGCCTGTTTTGCTGAGAGGGGAAAGGTCCTAAGGCCGAAATAATCCCTAGGCCTAAGAGGAACAAAGACGTGCTAGGGCTAAAGGAGTTAGCCCAGCTGAAGCGATAATCTTTCGATTCTTTTCCTTTTTCTTTCTTTTTTCTCCTACTGCCATGACTCAATTAATTCTCCTTTGCAGGTTCTGAGCGGGTTACTGGGAGATGCTTACCAGATGGTTCATAGCCTGAAAGATATGGTGTCGACTCACTATGACATGTTTGAGGTTTATGCTTACCCCTTTGATGCCGCCATTGGGTGGCAAATCGAACGTCAGGCAGCGTGAAAGTTCTCTGGACCTACAGATGCCCATCCTCAGACTCCAACAGAGGGAACACCGGTCGCTTAGAAGGGAAGTAAAAAGAAGACGAGGGCTACGAGTCAGGTTGTCCTAAGGCCCACTAACCAAGGATAAAGCTACAAATCCTTCACAGTCCAAGTGTGAACTAAATCTACCTCTACTCCCAAAAAATGTGCGCTAAAACCAAAAAGATAACCCTAGAGGGGGGGTGAATAGGATTTCAAGATTACTTTAAAAAATTAAAAAGTAATCACTACAAACTTAGAGAAACTATGAATAACACTTGAAAACCTTCAAAAAACAAACTTCAAACACAATATCTCAAATAAGCAAACTAATCAATCTCAACACAAGTATGAAACAATAATGTAAGGAGAGAAGGGTTTAGAGATACTTGATGCTTGAGATTTAGATGGTTCGGCTTGAATTATCCTCAATCCTACGTCCACCCCTTCAAGGAAGTCCCTTGAAAGGCTCTAGAATCCACTAGTATGATCTTTCTTAGGGGTCAAGATCGAACCGCTTACAATCCCTTGATGCTATACCCACATCAAGAACAAGCTTTGACAATCCCAAAGCTCCAAAGCTTGACAACCCCAAGCTTTGATACAAGAAACTTTAGATGAAGAATTGTGTACAAGATTTCACTCTCAAGAATTGGATGAGTACAAGTTTAAGCTCTAGAACAAGAGAGATGAGTGTATGATGACTTATGAAAGTGTATATCTCTCAAATGTAAGCTCACAATAAATGCTCTCTTGAAATGGATGAGAAAATAATGAAAACCAAGAGAGATTGAACAATTGCTTTGATCTTTGAATATATGCAAGATAAGAGAGCTTTGAATAAAATTGATGAATCAAAACCATGCCCAAGATGAGTATATATAGGTGTGGGAATAAATATGACCGTTTGGATTTAGGTAGAGTAATAAATGCGCCAAATGCTAAACGCAGTCGACTGCATTGCACCATTGCAGTCGACTGTATTCCCAAAAGTAGCCGTTGGAAATTCATAATTTACAAATGCAGTTGACTGTAATAGGCTACTAGAAGTGTTGCAGTCGACTGTATTAGAATGCAGTCGACTGTAATACCTCACTGCCCAACATGCAGTCGACTGCATTCCAATGCAGTCGACTGTATTCCTGAAAATGCAGTTTTCCCTATTTTCAAAGAATGAAAAAGTTTATGCATGCAAGGGAAACCTATGGGCAAATTCTAGGTCACAGTCATCGATACGATCAACTCTCTATGTCTAGTTACAAAGAACGGAATAAACGCAATTATAAAATTCAATCGAGGTATTCTATCTTGATGCATTCCGTTGAGTGTCTTTGAACGATTTGCTCGTCTAATTGTCTGTTTGCATGAGTATGAGATTGTACCAATTTGCTTCATCAACTCAATGCATGTTAGACAACATAATCATCAATGTTAGTTATCATCAAAATCAAATATAATCTTAGGTTAAATAACCATAGGGTTAACAATCTCCCCCTTTTTGATGATGACAAATATTAATTCAAAACAAATATGATATATAAGATGATAAACGCAATGAAGCATGACAATCTCAATTATAAACCATAATGGGTCAAAAGAGGAATTAATACTATAAGCTTCCCCTAACTCAAGTAATATATGCTCATATCAAAATCCACTCAAGTATGAATCAACAATATTTTTCTCCCCCTTTTGGCATCATGAAAAAGATCAAGGGTATGAGTGGTGTGAAAGTGATCAACATGTATATCCATTCATGGATAATCAATATAGCCAACAAAGGCATGCAAACAAGAAAACATAAGTACTTGAATAACCATCAAAAGGTGTATCAAGACTTGTAACAAAATAGCACATAAAAAGGAACTTAATGAATAAGATATGCAGCAATATAAGCGAGAATCAAAGAGCTAATTTAAAAACTCAACCAAGTTTTAATAATACTACGCATAACATCCATGACAAGTTTTGAAATACATAATAAAGTTGAAAGTCATGAGCATAAAATACTAATCATGTCCTAACACCTCAAGGACCCGACGATGGAGGTGGTGGGTGAAATATGTCCTCCTCAGGACAGTGAATACCGCAATGATCCTCCATGCGAGAAAGGCGTCAACTGAGATGACAATGGGCGAGATCCATCCGACTGAAACCGGCATGCATCTGCTGCTGTATCATATCCAATCGTGCAAGGATCGCCTTATATCCATGAGCAGAAGGACCGGAAGAAGTGCCCGCCTCATGAGTACTCGGGATGACCAACGTAAGTGGATCACGATCAAACCCGTCACCGGCATCTCCACGAGCATCATCATCATCACCATCATCATCGTCAATATCCTCATCCTCATCGTCATCATCCTCCATAGCATCATGCATGTCAGGCTCAAGTAAGAAACGTCCTACGAAGGGTAGAGCAGTCTAGTACGTTGTGCCGAGTCACCTAAATATACTTACTGATAAGAGGTATGTCAAAGGCAGCAAAAATACGAGTGAGTAAGAGGCCGTAAGGTATAGCTAAGGCAGGATGTGAGGCGCTCCTAATCATGTTCAACATGATGAGACGAGAGAGGTTAATTAGGGTACCCGAGCGAAAAAAGGTCAAGAGCTGGACGTCTGAGTAAGAGACGAGTGAAAGACCATCGACTCTAAGAATGACGTTATGAGCTATGATATGATGGAACAGTCGAGAGAGAGGAGGAAGGTCACTTAGGTTGGGCTTGCTCGCAGCCCTAACATGTCGACAATGAAGCGTGTGTCGAAGCTGCTCCTCGATGGTAAAAGGTCGGTCAAACCAATGTGATTGACCAGCTACAGGGATCATGTCTAATATAAATGAGAAACCACTATCGGGGAGGTCTAGAAGAGTGTCTAGACGTGACTGTGAGAATGAAATACGATGACCAAAGACATAAGAAGTGAGGGTACACGACTCATTGGAAATGCTCCAAGTCAAATTTGCATAAAATAAACGGATTGCATCAGGATAATATAGAATGGTGTTCCTATTAATAAGGTGATATAGATGGAAATCCTAAAGGTGTCTAAGTACACGTATGCTGAAAAGAAATGGAGTATCCAGCCACAAACCTGGAGCCAGAGTGGAAGAGAGTTGTGCAGAAAAGCGGTCTAAAGCCTCACGGTTCCGATAGTGGTTTCGATCAAACTCTATCGCGATAGGCTCGGGCTCGGGTGCGGCTTGTGATCGAGACGTACTAGCACGCGCGCTTTTCTCTCGAGCCATTCTTGAAACAGTCTAAAAAGAGAAATAAAATAAGTAAGATTTATGAAAATGCAAAGAAAGTGAAAATCATTTAAGAAAAATTTGAAAATTAGGGTTTATAAAAATTTTGGAAAAAGATGAGGTTTGCTATGAATTAGTAGAAATAAATCATGTGAAAGTATGATAGAAAGATAATGCAACATGAATTTAGCCTTAAACAAACAAAAGATGCAAGAATTTTTAAATAATTTTGAAGAAGATAAACCCTAGTTCATGCAATTTGGGGAAAAACCAATTTTGGACAAATTGAATGTAATTAACCATGTATAATCGAGCAAAATACATAACTAAGCACGAATCAATTGATTAAACATGTAATTGCATGATCAATTGAAGAAATTTTGACAATTTGAAAAATCCTAGTTTATGAAAATTGAGGAAATACGAATTTTTGCATAAATTCAAGTAATTAAACTATGTAGAAACATGTAATAAACATTCCTAAGCATGAATAAAGAGGTAAAACATGTATTGGCATGCTCAATTGATGTGAATCTCACCAAATAAGGCTATAGTGAAGAATTCGAATAAACAAGAATTTTGAACAATGTGGGTGAAATCAATCGGTGAAAGTGTATAAATCATGTAATAGAACAAGATTTGGGAAGAATTACATACCAATTTCAATCCGATCTGTGAACATTTGAGTCCTAGGAGAGGTAAGGGATTCGGTTCAAAGAGAGAGAGAGAGTGTTTCTGCTGAGAGAACGAAATCTAGGCTCGATTTAAGCCATTTTCCGTAACACAGTCGACTGTATTGACCTTTGCAGTCAACTGTATTTCCTAATGTAGTTGACTTCATTGTAAAAAATCAAACAGTCTTGAAATGATGATGCAAATGTATATTGCAATATAGGTTTGTGCAAATCAATTCAAACAAAAAATATTTAAAAGAATATGAACAAAATCAATAATTTAGAGAGAAAAAATCAACCAAAACATACTATAAGCATATGAGATAATGCTCAAGCATGTAAAGTGCAACTTGCATGTTTATGCACAAGATATATAACAATTTAGTCACATAGGTGAAGACATGCCAAGTTTTCTTCTAAGAGCGGTAACCCTCGTCGAATCTAAAGGTTTAGTGAAGATATTCACTAGTTGATGATTTGTCTCCACAAAATCTAGAACGATATCACCTTTTTGCACATGATCACAGATAAAATGGTGTTTGATTTCTATGTGCTTAGTGCGAGAATGCTGGATGGGATTTTTGCTCAAGTCAATGGCACTAGAGTTATCGCAAAAGATAGGAATGTGATCATACTTGAGTCTAAAATTCAAAAGGGTTTGTTTCATCCAAAGAATTTGTGCACAACAAGCACCAACCGCCACATATTCGGTTTTGGTGGTAGAGAGTGCAACCGAATTTTGCTTTTTGGAACTCCAAGAAACAAATGAGTGTCCTAGGAATTTGCAACCTCCACTAGTGCTTTTCCACTCGGTTTTACAACCGGCATAGTCGGCGTCAGAGTAACCAACTAGGTCAAAATATGATGTGTTCCCAGGAAATCATAACCCTAAGTCGTGAATGCCCTTAAGATATCTAAAGGTTCTCTTAACGGCAACCAAATGAGATTCCTTAGCAAACGCTTGAAATCTAGCACATAAACAAACACTAAACATTATATCGGGTCTACTTGCGGTAAGGTAAAGGAGAGATTCGATCCTATGTCGATAGATCTTCATATCAACATCCTTACCCTTTTCATCTTTATCAAGATTTAATGATGAGCTCATTGGAGTGTCAAAAACATTTGATTCTTCCATGTCAAATCTCTCAAGTAGCTCTTTGGTGTATTTGGCTTGGTTGATAAAGATTCCATCATCGCTTTGTTTGATTTGCAATCCAAGGCAGAAGTGAAATTCTCCCATCATGCTACTTTCAACTTCCTTACTAAGACAAGACGGAAGCTCTTCGCACAAGGATCCATTAGTAGTACTATCAACATAAATTTGCACCAACAATAAGTCCTTGTCCTTAGATTTTATGAAAAGAGTGTGTCAAGTTTTTCTCTTGAAAAATCATTTTCTAAAAGAAAACTACTTAGCCTTTCATATCATGCTCTAGGAGCTTGTTTTAAACCATAAAGAGCTTTGCTAAGCTTGAAAACATGGTTTGTATATTTTTCATGTTCAAAACCGGGAGGTGGAGCCACATAAACCTCTTCCGAAATAAAACCATTTAGAAAAGTACTCTTGACATCCATTTGATAGAGTTTAAAATCTTTATAGCAAGCAAAAGCTAAAAGCATTCTAATAGATTCAAGTCTAGCTACCAGTGCATAAGTCTCATCAAAATTAATTCCTTCCTCTTGGTTATAACATTGGGCCACTAATCTAGTCTTTTCTCTAACCACGACTCCAGATTCATCAAGTTTGTTTCTAAAAATTCATTTTGTGCCTATAATACTAAAGTTTTGAGGTTTAGCACAAAGGTCCAAACTTGATTTCTTTCATATTGAATTAGCTCTTCTTGCATAGCAAGCATGCAAGATTCATGATGTAGAGCTTCGGAGAAGTTCTTGGGTTCAATTTGGGAAAGAAAAGATAAATTAACATTTTGTTGAAGAGAGTGTCGAGTTCTTACCCCACTCGAAGGATTACCTAAGATTTGATTGCTTGGATGATCCTTTTTGTAAGTCCAATATTTTGGTAATGCTTGAGAGTTGTTCGAGTTTGAAGCATCATTGCTTGCATCCTTGTCTCCCCCTTGAGAGCTTGATTGTTGCTCTCCTAGATCAATTTCTTTGGGGTTGCCTTATAGTGTTTCACTTCTGTCAAAAGTTCTCAAGTCATTGTCCATGTCACCTACATTAACAATGTTAGTCTTCCGAAGAAAAGGATTAGTCTCATCAAAAGTAACATTAATGGATTCTTCTACACCAAAAGTACTTTTATTATAAACTCTATATGACATACTATTATTAGAGTAACCAAAAACAATTCCCTCAAAGGTTTTGGAATCAAATTAGCTAAGATGATTCTTAGTATTTAAAATAAAACATGTTCATCCAAAGACTCTAAAAAAGCTCACCTTATGTTTCTTATCATTAAAAAAAACTCATAAAGGGTTTTTAACAAAAAATTTCGCAAGATAACTCTATTAAGAACAAAACAAGCACAATTGACCGCCTCTGCCCAAAAGTACTTAGGTAAACCATATTCATTAAACATTGTTCTTGCCGCTTCTTGCAATGACCTATTCTTTCTTTCGGCTACACCATTTTGTTGAAGAGTTCTAGAAGCCGAAAAATTATGTGATATATTAATGTCATCACCAGTGTTATAAAAAGCGCGCCTAGGCGCAAAGGGCGGCTAGGCTCGCACTTAGCGCCTCGCCTAGGCACAGCGCGTTCAAGAAGGCGCGCGCCTAGTGCGCGCAGCGGTGGTGGAGGCGCAAAGCCAGGCGCACCTCTTGTAGCCGTTCGATTTGACTTCGTGGCTTCACGTGGGCCATCGATTTCTCTTTAACATAAAAACCCCCAAATCAGCTGATTCACGAATCGCGACCAAAGCTCTCTCACAGTCTCACACTCTCACCTCGCCAGTCGCCACTCTTCCATCTGTTGCTCCGATCGTCGCATAACCCGTCACCCCCGGTTGTCGCATAACCTGTCAACTCCGGTCGTCGCCGTCGCATCTCCCCTCTTCACCGACCGTCAGCTGCTCCAGTCGCTAGCGCTGCTTCAGAGTTCAGCCACCGCCATTGTTATTCCTCTTCGCCAGTTCACCCTGCTGCTCCGCTACCCGCTGGTCAATTGAAGCAGCTGCTCTGCTGGTCAATTGCTGGTCCTCTTCACCATTGCTGGTCTCTCTTGGGTAAGCTTTTGCTCCATGTTCATGTGCTCAATTTATTATGTCTCGTGCTCTGTTCTTTTTCCCCTTCAAGTGTTGGACTGTTGGCGGTTGTTGGCCCATATGGATTTGCTCGGATTGTATGCCAGTTTTAGGTTACTGGGCATGTGTTTCTTTCTGAATTAATTTGACTTTGATTGCTACTGTATTCTGTAATTTATCTCTAGAAGATTGAGATATAAACAGCTATGGATTCCGTGAATATCACGAACTTGGAGCTGGATAAAATGATTGGTCATGTTGGTGACTTTGGAGTTTAGTCTTCTACTGCATGAGATGGTTACTCTTGTGCTCTATGCTATGTTTGTTGAGTAAGATAATGAACTTGGTCTGCGACTGCATAATGTATGCATTCCCTTGTGTAATGAAGACAGTCAAGACTTGCATAATGTGAAACAAGCTGAATGAAAATGCACTTCCCCTTAATAAAGTCAAATGAATGAGGAAATAATTAGGCTTTGTAAGTTAAATGGAAGAGAATTGAGAAACACTTGCCCGAGAAAATGCATAAACATGACTGCTTTTGGCTGAAGCTAAATAGTGTTGAAATTTCTCTGGACAGGTTGAAATTGCTCTGTGTTGGCTGAAATAGCTGAACATGTTTCTGTATATGAAATGGGATTGAAATTAACTTGAATTCAATTGCTTCTTACATGAATCATGTTTCNTATTGTTCTCTACTTCAAGTAACTTTTGGCCCTTAACTGATATATGTGCATTTAAGCTGATTTAGTGTTATGATATCATATAATTCAATTGTAGGAATATACATGTCGACGACGCCTAGTACGGATACAAAGGACCCAGCTTGGAAATATGGACGTACCTCTAATCCAAGCGACAAAAATGCAGTCACTTGTAATTTTTGTAATAAAATTACAAATGGCGGTATTTATTGACATAAGCAACATCTTGCTGGAGGTTATAGAAATGCTTCAACGTGCCGAGAGTGTCCAGAACATGTTAAAGATGAGATGAAAGAATTGCTAAAGTCTAGCCAATAAAAGAAAGAACTAGCTAAGTGAAACCCTGATGTTGATAATGTTTTCAATGATGAAGACGAGGACGAGGACGACGAGGTAGTTGAGCTATCGAGAAAAAATGGAGTTTCATCGATCGGGAGTTCCTGTCAATCTTCTCGTAAAAATCCTAAGGCGAAGGGCCCAATGGACAGAAGAGGTAGTGAGAAAGAGAAAGATGGAGCAATCCACGGTGCTTGAAAATGAAGAAGCAAAAAAAGGAGATGAGAAATCGGACTTGTAGTGCAATAGCAAGATTTTTTTTATGATGTGGGGATTTCATTCAATGTCGTGAACTCTGACAGCTATATAGCTATGGTTGAAGCTATTGGGTAGTATGGTCCGGATTTGAAGCCACCAAGTTATCATGAGATTAGGGTTACCCTACTACAGAAAGAGGTGGATAATACGTGTAAACTGATAAAGGATCACGAAGAAGAGTGGGAGAAAACCAGTTGTTCGATTATGTGTGATGGTTGGAAGGACAAGAGAGAAAGGACTTTGATTAATTTTTTAGTGAATAATCCTAGAGGAAGTTTGTTTCTTGAATCTGTTGATGCTTCCGAACATTCGAAGACCGGAGACTTGATGTATGATTTGATTAAGAAGACTATCGAGAAGGTCGGGCCGAAGAATGTGGTTCAAGTTGTCACTGACAGTGCCTCAAATAACGTAAAGGCAGGTTAGTATATTTTTACATATAGTATTGCTCAAGTAACTTAAGTTTTAATAAATGTACAATATTATTAGGTACTAGATAGTCTGACATTTAATT
Source organism: Escallonia rubra (assembly GCA_033065855.1). Lineage (NCBI taxonomy): Eukaryota > Viridiplantae > Streptophyta > Magnoliopsida > Escalloniales > Escalloniaceae > Escallonia > Escallonia rubra. Next base: position 27,152 of record JAVXUO010001821.1, on the reverse strand, counting down.
TTTCAATTTATTTTTTGCAATTTTGTATGATATGCAAGTTATTGGAGCGTGATTATCCACATTTATTTTGGACACCATGTGTTGTGCATTGCATTAACTTGATCTTAGAGGACATATTTAAGCTACCTAAGATGAAGTCAACATTTCAATAGGCTCTTGTGTTGAACGGTTATATATATAATCGCTCAGGTGTTGTAAAATTGTTAAGGAAATTTGCAAGAAGAGAGTTGCTTAGGCCTAGCAAAACGAGATTTGCAACTGCCACTATCACTTTGTCAAGGATTCATGAAGAGCAAAATAACTTGAAAAAAATGTTTACATCGGAAGAATGGGCCAATAGCAAATGGTCAAAGGAACTACAAGACAAAAGAGTGGCAAAAATAGTATTAATGCCTTCGTTTTGGAACAATGTTGTATATACTTTAAAGGTAGCATGCCCTCTTATTCCGGTACTTAGATTGGTTGATGGTGAGAAAAAACCTCCAATGGGATACATTTACAAGGCAATGGATAAAGCTAAAGATGCTATTGCAAATGCTTTCCAAGGGAACGAGTTGAAGTACAAGGAGGTTTATGAGATCATTGATAGTAGATGGAGTGTTCAACTCCATCGTCCTTTGCATGCAGCTGGTTATTTCTTGAACCCGGAGTACTATTACTCTACCCCAGACATTGAGAGTGATGAAACAGTTATGACGGGTTTGTATGATTGCATTCAAAGGTTGAACCCTGATATGGCAGTACAAGATGCAATTGACACTGAATTGAGTAAGTATAAGAGAGCGGAGGGTCTATTTGGGAATTCCATGTCAAAGAGGATGAGAGATAAAAAAGCACAAGGTACTAATTTTTGTTTATGTTTTATAACGCTCATAATAACGTAACAATTAAAGAATAGTCACTTCACATATTAGTTTTGCAATTTTCATTTATTGAATAGCGGAATGGTGGGCTTCGTATGGGTCATCAACGCCTCAATTGCAAAAGTTTACAGTAAAGGTTTTGAGTCTCGCTTGTAGTACTTCTGGTTGTGAACGTAACTGGAGCGTTTTTGAGCATGTGAGTCCAAGTTATAATCTAATAGTAAAGTTTTATGCTAAAATTTGTAGTTATTTCATACGCAATGACTATTAATCAATTTATATACTCTACTTTACAGCTTCATAGCAAAAAAAAGGAATAGGCTTGAACAAAGTCGCTTGAATAATTAAGGTTTGTGAAATACAATAAAGCGTTAAAGCAACGATTCAAGTCATATGACACAATTGATCGTATTTTATTGGATAATATCTATGAAAGTATTACCGAGTGGTTGCTTGGGAGGCCTGATGAAGATGTAGACGAAGACGGTGACGTGTTTGAAAATGACTCTCTAGGTTGCACGGAGCCAAACTACCATTCAAGGTCGATAGCAAAAAGTGTAAGGCCTCCATCAAATAGGGGTGGCACGTCAAGTAGATCTACTCCTACAGTTCACTTGGTAAACGAAAAAGATAAAGTTGAAGAGCAATCTCTGTCAGACTTGAAGCCTATGATTTCATTTGAAGAAAATGTTGCTGCCTTGGCCCTTAGTGATGATGAGGATGGTGGTGTTATGTTCACTTAGTGTTTGGTGATTTGTTATTTTTAGTGGATTTAAGACTTATCTTATGTTGGAAACTTGTTAGATTATGATGCGATGGAATTTGAAACTTTTTCTAGTGTTTGAAAGTTTGTTAATTGTCATGTTCTTTTTTTTTTTTTTACATAATTTATTGTTTTTGTGTATTATTATTATTATTATTTATTTATTTTCTTATTGCGCCTCGCTTCGAAAAGGCGCACGCATACGCCTTGCGCCTAGGTTCCAAGAATTCTTTGCGCCTTAAGTGCGCCTGCGCCTTTAACAACACTGGTCATCACACAAAGCTCCTATTTTAAAATTTTCTACCATGATCACTTCGAATGTTGGTTATCAAATATCCTTTTTGAGTTTGAACACGTTTTGTAAATGAAGTGAACACATCTAGATATTCATCTTTGGTAACCAAAAAGAAAGTCCAAGTATAGCGAGAATAGTCATCAAGAATAACAAAACAATATGATTTACCACCAAGACTAGTAGTAGGATTGGTCCAAACAAATCCATATGAAGTAATTGCAAGGGTCTAGAAGTAGATACCATTTTCTTCGGTTTGTGAAAGACTTTCTTTTGCTTACACATTTGACAAGCATCACATACTTTGTCTTTCTCAAACTTGATCTTCGGGAGTCCCCTCACAAGTTCTTTGCTCGAAATATCCTTCAAATGCTCCATACACTTTGAATTAAGAAATGCTCAATCGATTGGCTTATCAGTAGCCATTTTATATGCTGATTGGGTTAACGGCTTGACCAAAAATGGTTTTCATTTGGTTAGTAGCTTGACCAAAGATGGTCATGGTTTGTTTAGTGGCTTGGCCAACTATGGTCATTGACACTGGAATATGGAGAGCTAAAGTCAATCGTTGGCTAATCGATAGCAAAAACGCTTTCACTTTGAAAAATGCAAGCTTATCGATAGTGACTGGTGTATCGATCGCAAATGTTATCTTGATACTGATGTATGCAAAATTAAGATGGTGTAGTTTAAGCCAATGGATGGCTTATCGATCGTGAAATGCTATTGATGGTGAGAGGCTATCGATCGTGAAAGGCTATAGATAATAAAAGGCTATCGACCATGAAAGGCTACGTATCGATCGTGAAAGTCTATCGAAAGTGAGAAAATACTACCCCTTTAAAAGACATGACTCTTCGCAATTTCTAAGTATTCAATTGCTTGAGCCAGGGGGGCAATGTTTGCACCACAAAATATCTTTTTTCACTAATAAGTTCACTTTGATTAAATGCCACTAAATGACATTTACTTTTTATTATTTCTGAAGAGATAATGGAAGATTCAAGAAGTGAAAGAAACCAACTTCTAAAAATGTGTCCCTATTGATAAGGGATAAGTGTGGTTGGTGGGTAGTTTCTTGTAATGGTAGTTATTTTCTACAAAGCTTCTAATATATATAGTGGGTCAAAGAAGAAGCAACACACAATCAATCATCAACCAGACAAATTAGTCTTTTTCTTTCTTTTGTTTAGAGGCTTTTGCTGCCGTCGATAGAAAGTTCAGTTTTCAGACTTGGGAAATGTCAACAATATGTTTCCAAGCAGTTCCTTGGAATTTCAGGCCCGATTTGATGAATTAAGGGCTAATTTCTGGGTAAATTTGATGAATACCGTACTTCGGCATCATTAGTGCCTAAAATTTTTTAACCATTGTCTCTTTCATTTTATATGAAGTTGACAGTGGATGATTTAATGGAATTTTGGTATGATCTAATGGATTGCATTGATGCAAACCATGGTCAGTCTATTCTACCATTAATTTTGGTAGATACCTCCAATAAATTATATCGGTTTGAAAACTATATTAAAACCTTGATGGGAATAGACCATCCATCCTTTTTAGAGGATGAATTAAAAGAATGCTGGGCTTTGATTCACAGAGTTGGATGGATGAGGAAAGAAGTTGAATTGCTACTTTCCACGTTTGTTGGGGATGAAATTTAGAAGCCGATAGTTATTCTTTAGATAATGAAAATAAAATAATGCCAAATATGGCTTAAATAAAACAGTATTTTAAAGATGAAAGCAACCAATTCATGGTTACTAAAAATTGCACGACTAACTATCAAGAAGAGTCGTTGCACAATAGCCAACTTCAAGTGTTATCTCCAGACAATTCAAATGAGTTATTCGATGAATTGCGTGAAAAGTGCTTATTGCTGGGAAATCATTTGGATGCAATAATACAACTGGCTGAAACTTACATCAAAAGTGGTGTAAGTAATTTTTGTAATATCAACACCGTACCAAAAATGGCTGAAACAGTTGAACAATCATGTCCATTCTCATATGGCATTGATATGTCAAAAGGAGATCTAATCGATATGGCTGGGGGGCAAGTTTGCAAGCCTATTTTGGCTGAAAGCAAAAAAGAGCCTTTTTCATGCAATGTGTATAGCGAGCCAACCGTAGCTATCGATTTAAAATTCCCCATTGTTGGTGAGTTTGAAGCTTTTGACACCATAAAAAATGATGAAGAACATGCATTTTGGGGGCCAATCGATGTTGTATTTTTTGGAGAAGGATACTCTATTTGGGTTTGTGGAGCACTAGAATATTAATTCAATGGTTATTAAGAATTGCAAATATAGTCAAATATTATTTGCTTTATTTTTATCCATACACTTTGAATTAAGAAATGCTCAATCGATTGGCTTATCAATAGCCATTTTATATGCTGATTGGGTTAATGGCTTGGCCAAAAATGGTCTTCATTTGGTTAGTATCTTGGCCCAAAATTGTCATGGTCTCTTTAATAGCTTGGCCAAATATGGTCATTGACACTGAAATATGGAGAGCTAAAACCAATCGATGGCTAATTGATGGTAAAAATGTTTTCACTTTGAAAAATGCAAGCCTATCGACAGTGACTGGTGTATCGATCGCAAATGTTACTTGATATTGATGTATGCAAAATTAAGATGGTATAGTTTAAGCCAATGGATGGCTTATCGATCGTGAAATGCTATTGATGGTGAGAAGCTATCGATCGTGAAAGGCTATCGATCGTGAAAAGCTACATATCAATCGTGAAAGTCTATCGATAGTGAGAAAATACTACCCCTTTAAAAGACATGACTCTTCACAATTTCTAAGTATTCAATTGCTTGAGCCAGGGGGGCAATATTTGCACCATGTACAAAATATCTTTTTTCACTAATAAGTTCACTTTGATTAAATGCCACTAAATGGCATTTACTTTTTATTAATTCTGAAGAGATAATGGAAGATTCAAGAAGTGAAAGAAACCAACTTCTAAAAATGTGTCCCTATTGATAAGGGATAAGTGTGGTTGGTTACTTATTAGTGGGTAGTTATTTTCTAAGTGGGTAGAGTGGGTAGTTTCTTGTAATGGTAGTTATTTTCTACAAAACTTCTAGTATATATAGTGAGTCAAAGAAGAAGCAAAAGACACACAATCAATCATCAACTAGACAAATTAGTTCTTTTTCTTTAGTTTAGAGGCTTTTGCTGCCATCGATAGGAAGTTTAGTTTTCAGACTTAGAAACGTTGCTGTGTAAACATTCACAATCAATCGAAGCTCTCTTTGTCATTTATGGGCGCGCAGTCTTTTACATGCAATTTCCATCTGTTTGTCAAAGTTTCTCGCTTTCAGGGAAGTTCCCAGGCCCTAGGGGCAAAAAAGATCCCGTACTTTTAGTCGATTATGTCGCCGGCGCACCAATCGATAGTGAGTTTGCCCAACAATGCAAACAAAAACCTTTATCACTAAATTGACTTATACTAAGCAAATTATGCTTCAAACCTTTAACATATAACACATTCTCAATTGAATGTGGTTCCTTACCAAGAGTTCATTTACCTTTGATTTGTCCTTGAGCATTGTCACCAAAGGTCACCTTTCCTCCTTCTTTAAGATTAATCGAGATGAAAAGAGATATATTGCCGGTTGCTACTAGATTTTGCTTTGAGACATACCTATAAAAATCATGTAGTGACTTTTGGTACCCAAATTTTCTTGGGTCCTTGGGTGTTAGTCTTGCATTTGTATTCTTGACCTTTCACAACCCACATTTGCTTTCTACCTCTAACATAAATAATTCTACAAGGACAATAATTAGTTGTATGCCCTTTCTTGTTGCACCAACCGCAATGTGTAAATAGTGTGCAATAGTTCTTTGGTTGTTTTGTATGAATATTCAACCTAGCTTGTTGTTGCAAAATTTTAGGAGGCACGACCATGGGATCTAATCCAAGACCACCTTTGTTTAGGCCAATTTTTTGTTGTCCAAGCAAGACATCCGAATTGTTTTGACCATCAACAAATTTTTCAAGACATTTATTTAAATCTCAAGTTTTAAAACTTCATTATGTTTTTCTAGTGCCAAAGTTTTTCAAGAGATTTATTTCGAGCTAGGAGTGATAATAATTGGTTGAAAATGCATTCATTCTTGGCATGCAACTCGTTATTTTGCATTCTTAACTTCTTTATTAGCTTAATAGCTTCAAGGAATTTCTTTGACAAAATAATGTTTTTCTTGAAAATTTTCTTGGATTCCTCATATAAGCTATCATAAGCATCTTCAAAGTTTTCACCATCACTATCACTACCGGAAGAAGAACTTAGCTCATCATTTGCCATGAAGCACACATTTGCTTGATCATTCTTCTCATTGTTTTAATCACTTGAATCAAAGTCACTCCATGTTGGAGTATGTTCGACATTCATTGCTTTTTCTTTCTCTTTGTTCTCTTTCTTGGAGAGTTGTCTCCTTTTAACTCTTTCTCATACATCCTTTCTTTCCTTCTTTTCCTTTTTGTATATGGGACAATCCATCTTCATGTGTCCCGGCTTGTGGCATTTGTAGCAAAGTTTCTCTTCATTGCTAGCATTTTGTTGTCTTCTACCACTATTTCTTCTAAACCTTAACAATTTTTTAAAGTTCTTTGAAACCATTGCAACATCTTCTTCGTCAAATTCTTCTTCATCATCACTTGACTCAAGGTTTGAAGATGAAGCTTTAAGAGCAATTGATGCAGGCTTCTTCTTGATCAAAGATCTTGAGTTGCATTTCGTACGTCATAAGTGAGTACATAAATTCATCAAGAGGAAAGCTATTACGATTCTTCGATTCTTGGATGGTGGGGATCTTTGCATCCCAAGCTCTTGGTAAGGACCTAATCACTTTTCTTATGAGATCACCATTAGTGAATTCCTTGCCCAATTGCTTCAAAGGGTTTACAATGTTAGTGAAATGAGTATGTTACGAAACACAGTAACTACGAAACAATATATTGAAGAACAAAGAAACGAGAAATTTAAAAAAAATAATTAAACGCACAACACAAGAATTACGAGGTTCAACAATATGGCTACGTCCCCGGAGTATGACCAGATTTCGATTTCACTATTCAGCAGTGTTACAACCAAAATCCTAACCCCTTACTCTTTGTTGTGATTTTCTCTCTTGACCCAGAATAATACAAAATCACTTATATTTATTTAGAGCTTAGAGGTGACCTTTCTCTAAATAACCAATGTGGGACAAGACAACTTATATACTTAGGCTAAGTTGTGACCTTCTCTCAATAACCAATGTGGGACACCCACACAAAACTAGTTTTTCATATCACTGCCTCCATTGTAACAATGTCTCTGGATTGAAATCAAGCTCTACATACAACAATCTCCCACTTGGAGACTGCTACAACTCTAGTGCTGAAACTCCCTACAAATGCTGAGCATACACATCCAACAAGCATCAACGAAGACTAATCAAAGTTGAGCATAGGCTCAACTTATGCCTATCAACCACCTTCGTTAACATGTCCGCAGGATTCTTGTTGCCTTCAGTCTTCTCTAAGTTCAGTTGTCCATCCTCTAACAGAGACCGTATAAAGTGACACCTTAACTAAATATGCTTGGTCCTCGAATGAAATGCGGAGTTCTTAGCAAGATGTATTGCACTCTGACTATCAGTCCATAACTTGTAATCTGCTTGCCCATATCCTAGCTCTATCAACAATCTCTGAAGCCAAATTATTTCCTTGCTTGCTTCTGTCACAGCAACATATTCTGCTTCTGTTGTAGACAATGCAACAATCTTCTGTAACTTAAAGATCCAGCTTACTGCAGTCCCTCTTACAGAAAAAAAACATATCCTGTAGTGCATCTCCCCCTGCATGGTCTGCATCTACATAGCCTCACCATTTATGTTATCACCCTCAAAACATAAGCAAAACCTGGATATTCCTCTTAAATACTTGAGAATCCACTTCACAGCTTGCCAATGTTCCTTTCCTGGGTTTGTCATGAATCTGCTCACAACTCCAACTGCATGTGCAATATCCGGCCTTGTACTGACCATGGCATACATGAGACTTCCCACAACAGAGGTGTACGGTACCTGTGCCATGTATTCTTCATCTTCCCTGGTCTTGGGACTCAACTCCTTTGAAAGCTTGAAGTGGACTGCTAAAGGAGTTGTCACAGGTTTAGAGGCGTGCAAGTTAAATCTCCTCAAAACCTTATCAATGTACTATCCTGCGACAACCATAACTTTTTCTGTTTTCTGTCCCTGGTTATCCTCATGTCAAGAAGTTGTTTTGCCTCATTCAAGTCCTTCATAGAAAAAGTACTTGCCAACTTCTTCTTGAGTTCATTAATCATTCACATGCTTGAACCTGCTACAAGCATATTATCTACATACAAAGTTAAAATAATGAAGTCCTTACTATTAAACTTCTGAAAATAAACACAGTGATAGGAGTCGCATCTAGTGAAGGTTTTCTACTTCATGAAACTATCAAACTTCAAATACATTATCTAAGAGCTTGCTTTAGGCCATACAAGCTCATCTTCAACCTATAAACCATTTTCTCCTTACCCTTGACTTCAAAACCCTCTGGCTTATGCATGTAGATTTCTTCCTCCAAATCCTCATGTTGAAATGTTGTCTTAACATCTAGCTGCTCCAGATGTAAGTCCTTTATAGCCACAATGCTCAATATAATACGAATTTAAGTCATCTTCCCAACAAGAGAAATCAATACCTTTCCTCTGCCGATACCCTTTCACAGCTAGTCTTGCCTTGTATCTCTTTGTTCCTCCAGCTTCATTTTTAATCATGTATACCCATTTATTGTACTGAACATTTTTACCGGTAGAGAGCTTTACCAAATCCCAAGTTTGGTTTTGCCCAAGTGAAGCCATCTCATCTTTCATGGCTTGCTCCCACGGTTACCTGGATTCATCATGTATCGCTTCTTGATAACATTCTTGAGTGGAAGACAAAGTCAGTCAAGAGCTTTCCATATCCGACTACTTCTTCCGAGGTTAAGAGTTTTAGGCACCTGTTGTTGATCACCAGGTCCAATTTCAGTATTAGTTGTCTCATCAAAGACTTCTGGATTTTCCATCTTTGTCCATCTTCTGGCTCATCAAGTTCCATGTACTCCTTGTTTTCTTTTTTAATTCCATGTTCTTGTAACCTATGCTTATACAACCGTGATTCATCGAATATGACATCCCTACTCCTAAAGATTTTGTTATGTTCATAGTCCCACAAACGATAACCATATTCATCACCTCCATATCCAATAAATGCACACGTCTAAGATTTAGAGTCAAGTTTCTTCCTCTCCTCTTTATCAATATGAGCATAAGTAATACATCCAAAAACTCTCAGAAAAGAATAATTTACTGGTTTACCTAACCATTCTTCTTCAGGAATACCACCATTTAGAGCACTAGCTGTGTAATGCCCAGGATATTTCCTATATTATAATTATTTTTTCGGGCCAAAATAATATTAGTATATTGTTTTTGAGCATTTTAAGTGGCAATTTACTAACGTCGGTATATATTAGCGACAAGTTATTTAAAATATCGATGTTTTTAATATTAGCCGTTTTGACAAACATGATAGCGTAATAACTCGTTGATAATTTTCTTAACACATAAATTATCATAAAGATTTATTGTTGGACCATTTTTGAGTTATTAAATTCGGTTAAGAAGTTTTAGCGACCAAAGGGTGAGAGGGTTTTTCTTGTCTTTGCCCAATTAGGGTTTCGGGTTATATATAAGCATGATATTCTTTGGCAGCCGACCCTAAATATATCCCATACTTTCTGCAAGCGGCTGAGAGAGGAAGAGAAATACCGAGGGAGGAAAAAAAGAGAAGGAGCTGCGTCGAAGTCCGGCGAAGAGTCTAGATTCCGGTAAGACTTCTACCCTCCTTTGTCCTCAATTAATCTATAGAGATATATGTGTATGGGTTAATTACTAGCTGCGAGTGTGTAGCTTCAGAGAGTTAGTGCAACTGTGTAAGTTTCTCATAGTTTGCTGCTCTTGTTGTCGATTTTATTGTGAGTATCTAGTGGTGTATGGAGGTTTAATGGTAACTGGGTATATGGGTTTGTGAGTTTATTGCTGTGATGGGTTTAGGGGAAGGGTATGCGTGAATTTGTGGGTTGTTGTGTGTGTGTGTGTAACCTGCGTTGAAGGCTGTATATGGAGTGATTTTGTGTGCATGGATTACTGAATGTAAGGGAAAAGGAAAAGGAAGATACCACACATAGATGGGTCTGTAACTTCCCAGATTCTTTTTGGTTTTCTATTGTCCACCGCATTTGGGGTGTGTTGCTGTGTGTTAGATCATGGAAGTGGGTTTAAGGGAGTTGTCATGGTGCAGCTAATTAAAGTTGGTGCTTCAGTGTGTGCGTGAATTTGTGTGTATTAGAGGTGTATATTTGTGAGGTGGAAGGGAAGCTACAAGGCAAGAGTATAGTTAGTGTATGTGTAAACAAATGAGTAAATGAGAAATTGGGAGGAAAGAAAGGCTGCGTGAACAGTGTTTTGGGAAGAAGTAGACTGATGGGTTGCATGAGGAAGAAGGTGCTGTAGGGAGAGAGGGAAAGCTGTGGTTTTAATTTGAACTTCAAATTGTCGCTAATAGTAAAGTTTTTTTTAGCAGTTCGATCTTAAAATTTTAAAATATATCTAGAAACTGTTTTGGGCAAAACTCAAAGAAGTAACTTAGGTTTATTTTTCAACACCTACACACAGTAAAACTTTTAGATTTTTTGGAGCTTGGGAAGCGTGCTAACTAATTTTATTGGTGATAGAGACGTTAGTGTATTATAGAATAGTAAATGAAGTTATTAAATCCTAAAACTCCTACAATAATCTTATGTAGCTAAGATAAGGTAGTTTCTAAAGTTTTGAAAAGTTTTAAGGTCGTTTGCTATGTTAGCGGCGTAGCGCCCGAACGGATATAGTGTAACGGATATAGCGTAACGCTTCTTTGTCACGATAGTTATTAAATTATAGTTCCAAGGACCCCTTCTGAATAGATTCAGACAAAGTACTAATAGGTAATTATACAGAAGTCGGGGGATGGTTGGGTAAAGTTTACTCATCTAAAAGAAACATAATACCTAAGCGTGCCCGAGCGTCAATAAATGACATCTGTATGATTTGTTATTTAGGTTTTGATAGTCAAGAGCTAGGGCCGGCATTTGAGCAAATATCAGAAACAGATTTTGAGCGAGGTAAGTACCCCTGTCATGTTCCTCTGTATATTTATTTGCAAAACCTATGATATGTATTTATGATTTGATCATTTAAAGTTTAAAGTTCTATTCTGCATATGTTTATTTCTAAAGTATTTTATTTGAAACATAAATTGAAAAGAAATGCCATGGATTGTTGTATGAGTATTTGAATCATGATCGATTTCTGTGGAACGAAATGATAATTGACTGTGTTACTGCGCCCCATATCCACGGGGGAAAGTGGATTCCGGGTCCTGGTCAACGGGACCATACGTTGACGCACAGTACTGTTGCACCGTGGTTCGCCCTTGCGTCCACACTTTGTTATCCTGGGTGGAGGAGGGATTTTGGGTCCTAGTCAGTGGGACCATACGCTGACCGCAGTATACATGTTATGATTAATTGTGATAGTCCTTGGTGAAAACTCTTTGTTGATCCCATTCTAATTCGAGAATCTTTTGATGCAAGTACATATATATACGTGGATATGTTGAGCATATTTATTTTGGTAACATTGAAATTTTATTGTGAAAAAGGAAAACCATGGCATAGTCGAAACCCTCAAATTTATTTTAGGGATATGGCATGTGTATTTACTGGGCCCCCAGCTCACCCCCTTTTTATAAATGTTTTCAGGTGAACACCTAGATGAGCCTCAGTACTATGAGAGTAATGAAAAGGAAGCCGCAAGAGATGTTCGTTAGGATGTTGGTTTAAGCCTTGAGAAATTTGTAGAACTGCCAGTTTATTACTTGAATTGTTCGTAGCGGAATCCCAGGAGGTTTCTTCTTAAATAAATGCTATTAGTCTTTATGGAGTAATTTAGTTGAGATAATTTTGGAAGGAGCTGTAAAAGTATATTTAGAAATTCATATTATGGTGTTGGTTTAATGTATGGTTTTAAAATTGTGTACATGCTTGAGTAAGGCCTGGCAGAACCCTTATTAGTTGTCTGAATGGGTCTGCGGCCGGTCACGTGCCTAAGCTCACGGGCTTACCCGTGGGTTCGGGTCGTGACAGGCTGGACTTCTATTAATTAGATATACAGTAGTATCAACAGCTCCTTCCCAGAACTGTAGAGGTAAATCAGCGTGTATCCTCATACACCTTGCTCGTTCCATGATGGTTCTGTTCATCCTCTCTGCCAAGCCATTTTCCTGAGGTGTCCTCTTAACAGTCCTTATCAACCTGATACCGTTGTTGGAACAGTATTCTTGGAACCCTCCATCACGATACTCACCCCCATTGTCAGATTTTAGGCATTTTACATTGTTCCCTGTTTCATTCTCAACAAGAGCTTTCCACTTCTTAAAAGTGTGATAAACGTCAGATTTTTCTCTGATGGCATGTATCCAGGTCTTTCTACTAGCATCATCTATAAAAGAAACAAAGTAGAAATTACCTCCAATAGACTTTAATGTAGTAGGTCCGCAAACATCCGTGTGAACTAACTCCAGCCTTTCAATCTTCTTCTCTTTACCATCCCTCCGGAAACAGACCCGTTTTTGCTTTCCATAGACACAACCCTCACATAAATCTAACTGAATGTTCTTCATCCCTGGCAATGCATTCTTTGAGTGTAGAATTCTCATACCACTCTCACTTAAATGTCCTAACCTGTGATGCCATAATATAGTCCTCTGATTTTCTGTAGAAGCCAAAGAGATAGAGTGATTATAAGTACCTAAAAGAGTATCTATGGTTCCTACTCTTTCACCTCTTGCTACCACTATCGACCATTTGATCACCTTCCACTGTTTTTCACCAAATGCCACAAAATAGCCTTCACAGTCCAATCCACTAATGGATATAAGAGTCTTCTGCAATTTTGGAATATGTCTAACATCCTTCAAAACTAGGATTCCTCCATTTGACAGTTTAATTTCCACTTTTCCGTTTCCAACAATGCTACACCGATATCCATTTCCGACAGTCACATGTCCATAATCACCATGAACATAATCACTGAAGTAATCCCTATGAGGTGTACAATGAACCGAGGCTCCTGAGTCTACATATCACACTTTGGAATTATCATCCACTGTAGCAGAGAGACATAAATCGTCATATGTCCGTTCATTTGAACTTACCATGTTTTCCCCTTCATCATCACCTTGTCTTCCCCCTGCTCCATTTTTCTTCTTTGGTTCCGTACAATCATTCTTCTTATGACATTCCTTATTACAATTCCAGCATACTATGGTTCTCCCTTTGGACTTCGACTTGCCTCTTGATTTTGATCTTCCTCTTGTATGACTTTTTCCCCTGTTATTCTGCTTGTTATTCTATCTACCTCTGGATTCCAAGGACAAATTAGTACTATATGATATAGCATCACCAATTGTCTTTCTCTGTATTTCATCATTCATCACAGAGCTCACAACATCATTAAGTGTTAGCGTTCCACAAATAGTATAATTACTCACTGTCATCACCAAGTTATTCCAACTATTAGGCAGTGAACACAGAAACAACAAAGCCCTAATTTCATCATCAAAATTAATGCTGACAGATTCCAATTGATTTGTAACACCGTTAAAGTCATTTAGATGATCAACAAGAGAACCATTTTTAGACATCCTCATATTAAACAGTCTCTTCATAATAAATACCTTATTCAAAGCAGAAGGTTTTTCATATAATTTCTCTAACGCTTTCATCACAGCAGCAATAGTTTTCTCCTTGGAGATATTGAATGCTACTTGTGGTGTCAGGCTAAGCCTTATTGTAGCCAACGCCTTTCTGTCCAAAATTGTCCACTCGTTCGCATTCATTGCTTCAGGTTTCTCTCCCACCAGCGGTAGATACAGATCCTTCTGATACAAGTAGTCTTCAACTTGCATCTTCCACCACTGGAAATTGATACCATTAAACTTCTCGATCTTTCCTTTACCTTCTTCGGCCATTGCTCCCACTCGAACGTAAAACCTACGTGAGTAAAACTCAAACCCAAGCTCTGGTACCAGTTGTTACAAAACGTAGTAACTACGAAGCAATATATTGAAGAACAAAGAAACGAGAAATTAAAAAATAATAATTAAACGCACAACACAAGAATTACGAGGTTCACAAATATGGCTACGTCCCCGGAGTATGACTCGCTTTCGATTTTCACTATTCAGCAGTGTTACAACCAAAATCCTAACCCCCACTCTTTGTTGTGGTTTTCTCTTTTGACCCAAAACAATACAAGATCACTTATATTTATTTAGAGCTCAGAGGTGACCTTTATCTAAATAACCAATGTGGGACAACACAACTTATATACTTGGGCGAAGTTGTGATCTTCTCTCAATAACCAATGTGGGACACCCACACAAAACTAGTTTTTCAGGTCAATGCCTCCATTGTAACAATGTCTCTGGATTGAAATCAGGCTCCACATACAACATAGTATTCATATCTGTAACGGATTCATTAGGAAACGTTTGGAATAACTCATAATCTCTAAATAATAAGTTCATTTTGGAATCTCTAAGAAGTGAAGTTCTTTCATGCGTAACTTGTAGAGATCCCAAATACTCTCAGCAAAATTGTACATAATGACTCTATTGAGTTCATTAGTGTCTAAAGCACAAATAAGATAATTTTTCGTTCTAGCATTCATACAAATCATTTTCTTATCATGATCACTATAATACGATTTGGTTTTAGGCTCCTTATCCTTGTCAACCACCTTTGTCGGAACGAATGGGTTATTCTCAACAATATCTCACATCTCATAGTCTTGAGACTCTAATTAGATTTTTATCTTAACTTTTCACACACTATAATTGGTCACATTAAACAATGGAGGCCTAGTGGTAGAACTACCCTCCATTCCCCCAACGTAAGCCATGATCGATTAGCTCTCCTGGCGTTACCCAATATATCAAGAGTCGAGGCTCTGATACCACTTGAAACCAAAAAGATAACCCTAGAGGGGGTGAATGGGATTTTAAGACTACTTTAAAAAATTAACAAATGATCACTACAAACTTAGAGGAACTATGAATAACACTTAAATAGCTTCAAACAACAAACCTCAAGCACAATTCTTAAATAAGCAATCTAACCAATCTGAACACAAGTATAAAACAATAATGTAAAAAGAAAAAGGTTTAGAGATACTTGACGCTTGAGATTTAGATGGTTCGAATTACCCTCAAGCCTACGTCCACCCCTTCAAGGAAGTCCCTTGAAAGGCCCTAGAATCCACTAGTATGATCTTCCTTACGGGTCAAGATCGAACCGCTTACAATCCCTTGTTGCTATACCCACATCAAGAACAATCTTTGACAATCCCAAAGCTCCAAAGATTGACAACCCCAAGCTTTGATACAAGAAACTTTAGATGAAGAATTGTGTACAAAGATCCACTCTCAAGAAGTAGATGTGTACAAGTTTAAGCTCTAGAACAAGAGAGATGAGTGTATGATGACTTATGAAAGTGTATATCTCTCAAATGTAAGCTCACAATAAATGCTCTCTTGAAATGGATGAGAAAACAATGAAAACCAAGAGAGATTGAACAATTGCTTTGATCTTTGAGTATATGAAAGATAAGAGAGCTTTGAATGCAATTGATGAATTAAAACCATGCCCAAGATGAGTATATATAGGTGTGGGAATAAATATGACCGTTTGGATTTAGGTAGAGTAATAAATGCGCCAAATGCTAAACGCAGTCGACTGCATTGCACCATTGCAGTTGACTGTATTCCCAAAAGTAGCCGTTGGAAATTCAAAATTTCCAAATACAGTCGACTGTAATAGGCTATTGGAAGTATTGCAGTCGACTGCATTGGAATACAGTCGACTGTAATACCTCACTGCCCAACATGCAGTCGACTGCATTCCAATACAGTCGACTGTATTCCTGGAAATGTAGTTTTCTCTGTTTTTCAAAGAATGAAAAAGTTTATGCATGCAATGGAAATCTATGGGCAGATTCTAGGTCACTGTCATCGATACGATCAACTCTCTATGTCTAGTTACAAAGAACGAAATAAACGCAATTATAAAAATCAATTAAAGTATTCCATCTTGATGCGTTCCGTTTGAATGTCTTTGAACGATTTGCTCGTTTAATTGTCCGTTAGCATGAATATGAGATTGTATCTATTTGCTTCATCAACTCAATGCATGTTAGACAACATAATTATCAATGTTAGTTATCATCAAAATCAAATATAATCCTAGGTTAAATAACCGTAGGTTTAACATGCACATTAGACAGTTTCCTTCCAACTTAAGCCTGTTTTTTTGGAGGAAATGGATTGGAGCGTGAAATCATATTTTAAAGACCAAAATACTTTTTTGACCTTATATAATTTCAAATTTTCTATTCATTTACCTAAATTCCCTTTCAAGTGAGATAAAAGTATATTTCCCGCGGGAGTAAAGGTAATTAAGTTTAGTATATTGTAAGGGGGCCATATCACAAACTGCTAGAAGTACAGGGGCAAGTGTAGTTTCCCCTGAACCTAATGACGTTTTTTATGCTTCTCCCTCTTGTTTCTATCTCTTATCTTCCCCATTAATCTTCTCACTCCCACCACTAACTTATGACCACTAATATCTGATGCTATAACTAAGAGACAACACATTTAGGAGGGAGATGACATTAATAAATGGTTGTTTAGAAGGCTTAGAAGAGTATGAAAAAAGGTGGTATGGGATCAATAATTTGATATTTTTTGCTTATGCAGTTGGCATATGAACATTATCAAGAACTTTATATGAAAAATTAAATGGATCAATCATGTCTACTGACATCAACGCAACCATAACACCAGCACACCATTGTTATTTTTGCCAATAAAAATCACATAACTTCCAATATTCATGTCGCTACAGCCTGCATATTGGCACTTACCTCTCACTCTCATGAACACCAGCAAAAGAAAACAAGAAAATATTAGAAAAATAGAAATAAAAAATACGAATTGTTTGAAATCCAAATAGAAAATTTCAGAACCGAATCAAAAAAGAAAAACCCAAACCAATACGCAGTCAGTCATTTTAAAATAGTAATTTGAATGCAAAAGATACGAAAGGAGAGGAGATTTAATAAATTAAAAGCAAAAATTGACAACCCATTTTCAAATATTTAACCCTAAATCTTGAAGTAGCATTGATAACTAAGTCTTTCAGGCTTGACAATCCATTTTACCGGCATGATTGATGTTGCTAAATGTAAACTCTATGGTCGGTGGTGAAGAAGATGGGTGAAGTGGTTGTTGGGGGGAGTAGTGGTCGGCGGCTGCCTTGAAAGATAGAGAAGAGAAGGAGAAAAAGAAGGGAAAAGATGGAAAGAGAAACATGCTTACAGGATTTGCCGCTATTTTGTTCTCCCCAACCCTACAACACTGTCATCCTGTTATCCACTTCGTCGCTAGAGATTGATCTTCATTGCCGAAGATTGTGCTTGTAGTCCAGCCATATGATAAGAGGAAAGAAAAAGTGGAACAGTCACCAAACAAGGGATATACAAACATTTTAGGATTAATTGTGCATAAAACCCCATACTTTTGGAACTATTTACAAGAAGCACCCAGTTTGTTTTTGTTCACACCACCCTTAATTTTTCATTTTATTTTTTGCCTCAGACACCAATTGACGAAAAATTGAATTTTCTAATGTCTATTTGATTTTGAAGGCAAGTTTGACAATTTTCTCACAAAAGCCAGTATGGGTACCATATCATCACAATCAAAACAAGGTAGGTACTAGTCCAATTGCTCATTAGAAATCTAAAACAACCCTAATTTTAAATAAAACCCTAAATTTCCAAATTGAGCCATTGCAACAATTTAACCCACGTGTAGATGGTGATTGTCACGGAGGGAAAAAAGGCCGGAAAGAGGTTGGCGACAATTAAGTGATTGGTACATGATGGTGGCTGAGTTTGGGGAAAGGGGGCAACGAGTGGGGTGAGATAGGTTAAAGAAAGGAGGTGAACTCCCTGTTTTACCCTCAAATTATAACTGACATCCATATTTTCTCGTCCATCGGTGTCTCGAGCAAAAAAACGAAAGTTCAGGGTGGTGTGAACACAAAAAAAAAGTCTTTATTGTTTCGTGCAAATGGACTAAAAGTATGGGGTTCTATGCACAATTAATCCGAGTTATTAAAGATATAGAGGTCATTAAAGCGAGTCTATAATGCTCTTTAAATGAGCACAAATTTGACTTGTAAAGCATGGTGAATCGCACATCATGCACAATACAACAGGATAAAGTAAATTTTCTGCAACTAATTTATCTCTAATAGCAGTGGTTTTAACTAGGGTCTGTTTGACAAAGTTGTAATTTTTAGTTTTGATTTTCTAAAAAATATAAACCAAAACTAGTTGTGGTTTTCTTTTTCTTTTTTTTTTTTGTGAGAAAAAACAAATAAATGTTTGGTAAACAGTTTTTGTTTTTGAGTTTTCTTTCTACTACTTTTTTTTCCATTTCTCCTTAAATTCTCTTCTTCTTCAACAGAACCGAACAGCCAAGCAACATTACCAATCAACACCACCACCAAACGCACCACTACCGGTCAACACCATCGTCGATCAACACCACCACCAAAATCGCACCACCACCAGTCAACGCTACCATCANCGTTCTTGAGCCCTCAAAGACCCTTATAATCTATAGATCTGATGGTGGTGGCAGTGTTAGGCATAGGAATTTGACGGACAGCCCACAGATTTGTGGGCGTCAACTATGTGGTGGCGGTGGGTTTATATTAGGTTAGTTGTACACAGATGTAAAAATGGGTTGTTGGTGATGGTGCTGATGGTCAGTGGCGGGTGGATTTTGATGGATCATTGGAAGTGGGGGCAGTGGTGATAACAGCGGCCGGTGTGTGCACGTTTGTGTGGTAGGGGCGATGGTGGCGACGTGTTGATGGATGCGTGTGTGCAGTGGGGGCGGGGGTTGGAGGTGAAATTTATGTTGGTGGCAGCGACGAGAGGAATTGATGGTGGCCATATTAGGGACGGAGGTGATAACGAGTGGTGGTAGTGGTATGTTGAGGTGGGGTGGGTGGGTTGGGGGAGGGGCAGGGGGGAGGGCTATGGTGGCCATGGCGGCGATGAAGGTCCTAGTCTGGTGTTGGTGGTGGTTCTTCTATGTGGTAGGTTTTTTTGCTTCAACTTTTGGAGGTGAAATAAATATACCTCAATTTTTGTTTCTAATGAAGTTCGAAGATTAGACCTCAAAACAAAAATCAAAAATGAAGTTTTCAAAAACAATTCCATTTTAAAAACTGGAAAAAAAAAATTCTTCGTTAAAAAACTAAAAAAACTAACGTCGTCAGACGGCTCCCTTAACTCATCCCAAACTCGAAGGGTGATTAATGAAAAGTTGCTCTACACTTGAAGCTGCCATTGATGCAAAATATAAGCGCACATTTTTCAACAGTACGTGTGAGAGACAGCCATCTCGAATCGACGACCGGAGACTCCTACATCACCTGCCGGAAACTTTCACCGGCACCTTCATTTTCAGGTTCACCTTCTCTCTCTAAATTGCGGCCAATTTCCTTTCAAACGTGTAGATCGCGATTCAGTGCGTTATCGTTGGGTATTTATTTGCGAATTTGATTGGGCTTCAATGAGTCTTCTTTGAATCCCTCTTACTTGTCCAATTAAGTCTTATTGAACTCGAATAAACTTCTTGTTTTAACAGGCTTTCTTTGTGTGGGTACGCGATCAAGATATTTTGTCTCACATCGGACTACTTTGCGCAATGGTGAGACCCCTTTTGCATTCAATTTGGATTAATAAGCCATGTTTATGTACGTGCGCATAGGCGTTCTCACAAACACTCATAGCACACATCTTCTATTAGCTAGATGAATCTGACGCGAGTAGTCCCTGGTTATCAAGAGTAGTGGTTTTTTGAGTTAAGCTGGAGAAATTTTCATATAAGAGTAAAAGGTTGGTTTTCCATGGTTACCAGAGTAGGCAAGCTACTTTCCATGGGAAACCAAAAGTTTGAGGAATATACAACCAGATCGAAATAAGTTTAAAGAAAACAAAGGGAACAGTAATGTACATCAGAGTTTATATAATACGGCCGTCAACCAAAATCATGGAGTGATAGTCTCCCTAAGGATTCCATGCAGTCATCTTGACAAATCCATACTGACTTTGCCTCTTTGTTCCAAGCTTCCTTGATCTGACCCTTTGTACTGTGACTTATCTGGAAGTGATGATATTCCTTTAACGCGAAACAAATATCATTCATCCATCCAGTATTTATGGCGCTCGGTACTAGGTAGCAACATTTGAGAAAGAATGAATTTATCGTCAGGATGAAGATGGGAATGTGCAAGCTTAAGACGTGTAAGCCTGAGAATGGAAGTAAGAATGCCTCTGAGGGATGCTGTTCTCTGTGTGTTTGCGGGAAGGATTCCTTCAAACTTATTGATTTGCTGGCAATTTGGATTATGTCCAGAGATGTAAAGCCCGAATTTATATGTATCTCTTCTGAAGTTGTAACCTATAAATACTGAATTTGTTCGAGTCTCAGAGCAGGAGCAGTTTGTTGAGTGTCGGTTACTGAGATGTAGATCTTTTTGCTGGATTCTTTCTGGCTTATTTATGATTTGATGCGAATGGCGGTACACAGTCCAATAGGTGTTACATATCTGTCTTCTCTGGGCTCTGATGCCTTCTGAATTCCAGTCTTGGGTTTTGAAAGATCACTTTATTCCGGTTTTTCCAAATAAGCCAAAGAGTAACGAGTATTATGTTACGAACCCGAGTTGATAGGGAGGAGTTGGGGATACAAATCAATGAGCCATTCCTTAAAAGATTCATGATCCACATTTTGGGTTACAAACAAATTGATGGAGTTCCAAACGGAGGTATTCTTGGGGCAAAAAAGGAAAAGATGATCACAGTTGATTCTGCTAGAGGATTATGTAGGGGGCAGGTAGAAGACTGGGTTATGCCAATGTGTGGTGGGAAATTTCTGACTGGGAGTCTGTCTTGTAATAGTTGGCAGATGAAAAAAAGACTTTAGAGGGTAAGCTTATTTTCCATACCGACTTCCAAATTTTTCGGAGAAGGTTGGAAGGTTGTTTTGTGAAAATCCTCGGCTACTTATTTTCTCGGTGTGCAAAAGGTTATACGCAGTTGAAACTGAGAAAATCCCTGAAGTTTCATGGTTCCAGATTGGTAAGTCTGAGGCTTCTGAAAGGGAGATGTGAATCGCTTTGGTTGAGTTAACAATTTGGCTTGGGAATACATCGGGAAGGGCTCGGTCATTTGAGTGACGAGAAATAATTAAATCTGAGACTGTTCTGGTTTCAGGGGCAACAATTCTGAAAGGCATTAAGAACTGAGGTGGGTGGCCAGGCATCCAATTGTCGTTCCATATATCCACTGAAGATCCATCACCAATTTGCCAGGACAGGCCTAGATTTACAAGAGAGATAACTGCTTGGAGACCGGTTGAAGTCCAAGATGAGGAGTTGGGTTTTGATGTGTGGAGGAACTTGTGGCGCCTGCAATACCTGGCAAGAAAGACTTTAGCTAGAAGACAGTCCGTCAAAGTGACGTAAGGAGTTTAAGGACTTTGTCAAGACATGGAACTTGAGGGACAAATGGAAGTCGGAATAGGAATTCGTCCTAGCACGCTTCTTGAGGGCTTGTTTAAGAAAGAATCTAAAGCCCCCACATCGACTTACTAAGACTAGGACTTTTAATAGAAGCCTTGTGGGACATTCTGCTCATGGTCAATGAACTCTGATTTTTCAAGTTCTTGAATAGAATAATCACTTTGTCCAGCCTGAATCTGTTCCCTGTTTTATTAGTGCGGAATATACTCCACCGTATTTGTCTACTTCGTGCACCTCGATTATTTTTTTGTTTATCAGGTGAGTGTTAAGTCTGATTTACATATTTGGCCCAGCTCATGTCCTTTGAGCATGTTGCTAAACAGCCTTACTCTGAAGCAACTTAAATAAAAGTTGGCCAACATCTAAGGTGGCGTGCTTAAGAAAGAGTATACAGTCCGGCATCAGACTCGTAAGCTTATTATTTTACCACAGTGTCCTTGTGGGCCTCTCCACTTGGTTTATTCTTTAACAGGCCTACAGGAACTGAGAGTACAGTATGACCGGGGAAACATCACATTAGTTATACCATTGCATGAGGGCGGTCATGTATTGAACTTTGATGTTTAAAAAATATATAACATCGTCCATTTAGATAACCCAAAATATATTAAATGAAATATTTTCATGTACATTTTTGAAGCTATGAGCCTATGAAAGTTAAATGTTCCATATGCCATGTACAAGAGAAGTTATAAATGTTTAAACCTTTTGGTGGTTCACTTTTTTCTCTTTTGAGCATATTAGCTATATAGTTGTTGATTTTCAAAATTTATTTCGGACATTTTTCTCCTTTTTATTCCTTTGCCCTACTTCTTCAGAAAATCTTGTTGACAATTGTACTTTATTGCTTTCTTGTTCTGCCTTTAGATTTTGCTGTATTATTTAAAATACTGGAAGTTTCTTTTCAAGAGCTAAATTTTCCCCTTGTCGATCACTGATTGTTTCCCTTTTATTCTGTTTTGGGGATTGGATAATCTAATGTTGGGTACATAATTTTTTTTTTGCAATTTTATCTTCTTTGAACTCTTGGTTGAATGGACATAAGGTCTTCATAATGAAAATAGCCTTTCAAGTAGACTGTTGTTTACCCCTACTCGTACGCGCAGCCTTTTACAGATTATGCTCTTTGGAGGGAAGGGTAGTAGCGGTACCCTTGTGAGCGTTGCACAAAACAATAGCCTTACAAGAAGCTGCAGTTAGTAATAGTTTTACATATTAGCAAGAGAAAAAAGGTCTAACACCGTTGTACACTTATCTCATATTGTTGCTTCACTGTTCATCAAGTAGCTTCCATGCATATCGTTGGTACTATTTGGTCATCTGTAGAGGCTTCTAAAGTTTCTCTCGAGGCCTGAAGTTTTGATCCTTAGTCTTGACACTTCTGCTATTGTTGCAGATTCACTTCGTGCTTCTAATTAGCCGACAGGGTAAAGTGAGGTTGACAAAATGGTATTCCCCTTATTCCCAGAAGGAAAGAACAAAGGTGAACTTACGTTCTTATCACTTGTATATATTTCTAAATCTGAGTTTTTATTTTCCTCGAAGGACGGTTAGAACGATGGCATAATCATTATTGATTACTTACCAACCCCCGTATAATGATAAAGGAGGAAAAACATAGAAAAATGAACATCAACTGAAGAGACTTACACTGCGAGATACTATAAAAACATCTTAGCTTCATAGCTATGACCTTTGTTTGTTTCATTTGTATGCGGATGAATTTCAACTTTCGAATTCATGAAGTATTATCACTAACGAAATTGTACCTTGATCTTTTGTTCTTTTCTAAATGTGTTGCACCTTGTAAAGGTAATCCGAGAGCTCAGTGGTCTAATTCTCTCATTAGGGCCCAAGCTCTGTAACTTTCTTCTGTGGCGGGGTGTTAAAGTTGTTTATAAAAGGTATTCATGTTGTATTTTGTTTTCGGACATACATCAACTTCTTTCTTCTTTAGTAACAAAACAGTTTGTCTGCTGTTTAACTGTTTTTGGTTCTAACGTGTTTATCCCGCAGATATGCCAGCCTCTACTTCTGCATGTGTATTAACCAGGATGATAATGAATTAGAGGTCCTCGAAATTGTTCATCATTTTGTGGAGATACTAGACCGCTACTTCGGAAGTGTGAGCCTACTGGACCTTCAGGAATTAAGAAATAATTTGTTTTATCTTCTTCCTTAAGTTGTTACTTCTCTCTATTTCATCAGGTTTGTGAGCTGGACTTGATCTTCAATTTTCACAAGGTATTTTACTTGGATCTGCTTCTGTCTCGAGCTTTGCAAGGGGTGGTATTGATTGCATAGTATTCATTATGTTCGATGGAAACCAAAGTGAAAAATGGACAGAATTTTGTAGCAGGGAGGATTAATCAGCGTAATGGTTGGTAAAGATACACCTGATAACTATCTGTTATCCTTGCTTTTACAAATCGACCCCCCATTTTCCAGTCGATCATCCATTTTTTAACATGGCCATCAACCGCCAACTGCCTGCTTCAAATTTTCATCGTCAGCTTCTAAACTATGTAGTATGTACCAATGTTGGATGAAGGTAATAGTGGGTTTTTGAAGGGACCGAGGGAAAAACACCTTATTCTAAGGAACTAACAAGAAAATTAAACGGGGGAGAATGGAATAAAAGTATTCATAGTTTGGGAGAGAGACTATGTTGATGGGAGGTTTTCGAGGTTTGTTTTTTGTTCATTACTTGTTCTTTATTTGCGAAGTTTCTGACAGAAGTCTTGGCAGGCTTATTATATATTGGATGAAATTTTGATAGCTGGTGAACTTCAAGAGTCGAGTAAGAAAACTGTTGCACGTCTAATAGCAGCGCAGGTATGGCTTCTCTACACTAGCTTTTGTGATGCATGACTACGTTCTTCAAATGAGATCTCATCCCGGTTGTGTTGCAGGATTCTTTAGTGGAGACTGCTAAAGAACAAGCCAGTTCCCTAAGCAATATGATCGCACAGGCTACCAAATAAAGGTGTCCGGCTTGATGAACCTTTCCGCTGATTGACAATTGGGGCATGATTCGCTGTACGATGCAGTCCGTTTGTAGTCGAGTAAAGCTGTGTTGGATGGTTGACAATTTCATTTTCTTCATGCCTGAGTTGCATTATGTATTAATTTGATTTCCTTTATACTATGATTTCATTGAGTGGCTCGTGAGCTAAGACTTGGCCTTTCTGCCGGCTGGATTTCTCAATAGCGATATCACTACCTCAACCATCTCTTCCGGAATTTACACTTGGTATATGCCGTTTTTGGCCTTTTGGGTGATATATGCCGTCCAGCATTAGATGTGAAGAGCCAAAAGGAAAGAAGTAGCTGCAGAGAATCATCCAACAATAAAAGCACATAAATCTTGACAAAGTAGGTTAAACTGAACTACCTTGAGTCAAGTACCCAAGAAAATGAGAGCAAGGTACAGCCAACAAGAGCTTACAAGGGGAGATGATAATGAAGATTTTGATCTTGGAGTTACGGTACTCCGGCACCTCATATAATGTTGTTCTTCGCACTATGTTTTGATTGCTAGTAAGCCATGAGAGAGGAGTTCAGAATCAAGCCAGGTTTTGACAAATATCGGTACGTTTTTGCTAAAAGATATTTACTATTTTAATAGCAATTTTGAGAATGGACAAAACTTCATAAAGGTGGGAGAGTAAGGTATACTAGGAAAAGAAAAAGAATTTCTATAATGTGACGGTGAAGGTTGTAAATATAGTTATCAAAACGGACTCGGACCGGACTGTTCGGACGGTTCAACCGTGAACCGGAGTCTTAACCTATTCGACTCAGCTGAAATACTTAAGTTGTATAAGAATCATGAAAACCCTTTCAAACTGGTCAGTTATTTTAAAGATTTGTGACCCGACGAGTACTAATAGAACCGTGAACTAAAAGACCTATTTAGACACTAAATTAAGCCACTTTTTTTACTAAACATTAGTTGTTTATGTCTTTTAGCTCTAAAACAAGTATGGCCTATTCTCGTTCTTTGCAAAATGTAAGATACGAGAATTGGAGACCCTGTCACACAGTCTCCCGATTTCAAAATCCCACCCCCACCTTAGATTCATAGTTTTTAATGGATTGAGTAGCCACAAATTGCAAGATCTTCTACTAATTCTTCTGCTTATTTGAGGAGCCGGTGATGAATATGTAATTCTTCAACAAGTATGTTCCTTTCTTGGGAGTTTTTGAAACCCTTGTCTTTTCCTATTGTAGTTTTCAAAAAAAAAAAAACCTGTTTTTGTTTTCATTTGTTAGTGATTCTTGAGTTTTCCATTTTATACTTTTCTCTCTTCTTCTTTTTTCCTCATATTTCTTTTTCTACCAAATGTTTTCAACACAACACCGCCTCCCGCTGCCACCACATTAACCGATTCCCTACCGCTGACAACGACCCGGCCTCCACTCTCGACGACGATGACTTGGCCTCCGCATTCGGAGACAACATTATGGACCCTTAAAATCCAAGATGTCTCGATGGTGGCAACGGCCGGAGGAATTGATGGTGGTGGGGATGGAAGGGAGGCATTGATGGTGGCAGCCAGAACATATTCAAAATTTTACTAAAAGCATGTTAACACACTAAAACTAGTAACAACCTAATGCGTTATTTACTGCAAAGTAATAAAAAGTTAATTCCAATTCTCATTTTACAATCCACTCTACTCTCGCTCGCAATTCCATTTCTCTCTCACGAGGCAACGTGCATAAAAAGATCAAATTCAGTTTTTCACTATATTGTCCAAAAGAAACTAATCGAGAAGCGATGGAAAGGGGGGAAAGTAGAGAACAGATGCATTGTGATTACAAAGATTGATGTTCGCACTTTTTCTATTGAACTGCTGCTGCTGCTGCTTTCCATCGCACCAATGTACGTGGCGGCATAGTGATAAGGACAATAATTCTAATGAAATGCATTCCACCATGCCTTTCATTTCTTTACTTCATTCCTTTCCGCCTCAAAACGCATATTCCCAAGGAAAAACATTAACCAAAAGTTTGCACAATAACGTACTTTTGTTGATCCTTGGACAAGTAGAATTTCTAGTAAAATGGACTACAAATAACTCAAATCATGCCCCGCCATACCACAATACCAGGAGCCTCATACACCAAACTAACCCTTTTATTCGAAACCCGTCCCTCGTTACCATCTTCAATCCACCTCTTCATATTTTCAAAATCCAAACAAAAACTCTTCAAGTGTGAAATCTATGTGAAAGGAATTTGCATTTCAATCATTTTACGTCCCCGAACCTAACAGTGCATTTCTTAGATGGGAACTGAAAGTATCCAATGTTTGAAAACATCAACTCGTTATCTGCAAACCACCTTGGTTGGTCTCAACCAGCAAAAGAGTAGCAGGTTCAAAGAAACA
>JAVXUO010001867.1:0-70015 GCA_033065855.1 Escallonia rubra | reverse complement strand
AGGAATTGGTGTATGTTGGAGGATATTGGTGTGGCTAGGACCTTCACGGACTGGCCGGTGATTGGTATGGGCTAGTACCTTAACGGACTAGCCGGTGTATTGGTGTGCGCTAGTGCCGTGATGGACTAGCCGGTGTAAAGTGTTAGTGAGCATCGCCTATGTGGCTTTGCTAAGTGATTACATGGCCCTGTGTGGCTCTGCAATTGTTCATGTTCAAAGTATTCATGATTGTTTGTATCGTATATGAAAATTTTATTGATAATTGTTCGAACTAGTATGATTCTTTTGAAACTCTTGAAAAGATTATAATTGAATTGCATTTGTAAATTGTTTCGTAACTTTTTCGTTTGAGCGACCTTACTGAGCTCTCAAAAGCTCACTCTCATTTGACTTCCTTTCTGCAAGTAGTAACCAGCGTTAGACTACTCGAAATTGGACTAGAGGCAAGTGAGCTAGTGAACTTAAGTTAGTGATTCTCTTTAAAACCCCTGTGTGGGTGAACATCTGTAGTTCATTATAAGATTTAATTTTAGTTTATCAATCGTGATTGTGCACTTAGAATAATACATTAATTAATGGTTAGTTGCTCTGACGGATTGATGGCACTATTTGGTTAAGTTTTAAGGATGTTATTGTCTTAGCGTGAATGATCGACTGAGTGTTAACATTCCGGAAATTCCGGGATGTTACACAACATATACGTAAGAAGTTTCAATAACAAATTAAGTGTAGAGTTAATAAGTAGAGAATAACTTTTGAATTTTACATTTGTGAGACGTATTTTGTTATTTTAAAGTGCTTTGAGGCGTTACAGTCAAAATTAAGGCCTAATATATGGGCATATTAGTCAAGTAAGAGATTTAAAATTAAAGTTGTACAATTGATTCCTAGTGTAGCGAACCGCCTCGAAAAAAAATCCTTCGCTAGGAAAGGATTTTATGAAGTCGCCATCTTATTTAATTATGGAAATAGGAAAAATAAGAAAAATCCTAGAAATGACTCTAAAGTGTCCAAAAGGACGATTAATCTATCAAAAACTGGGACCCGCCACGCCCGTTGAGTCTCTACTTTATTTTATTTGATTATAAGCGTTAAAGATATGGAAAATGAACTTGACATCAACGGTCGAATTGCCTATGTATCCAGTCGGACTAACTGGAGTTCGACTCTGGTCCTATGGGAAGTAGCCAACATTTCGATCCAAGATTTAGATAAAGAAATGTAAAGACTCCTTTTTGTGTTTTATAGCAGAAACTTGACTACGGAATTGTGAGACAACTCTAGAGTGATTTCTACACTAAAAGTTAATAAAAATACCTCTTGAAGTAAGTTGTCGAGAAGACTTGGTGATGCTCTCCGAATGATCCACGATGCAAAGACTAAACACACTATTTGAAGTGAATATGAATAGCTAAGATTCTCGAGAAAGATAGTATATCACTTCACGAAAAAATGGTACACAAGCTCTTAAGAGAACAAGCTTTCTAACACCTGAAAATGAAGTCCAAGGGCCCTATTTTTAGAGATCTAGGATTGGCTATACCGATCTTCAAGGCTGGAGATAAGTAAGAATGTATGGTAAAATCACATATTGACAAAAGTCAATTAACCGGTCAGTTGATCAAAAAAGGTCCAGTTCATCTCATAATTTAAAAAAATATATTTCTAAATTCTAAAACATAATCTGACCCTGATTTCGGTAATTATCTCTGATTTTGCTGATGGGATGTACTAGATTCGGGATAATTCATCTTTAACCATATAATTGATTGATCCTTTGCTTCATGAATAATTAAAATGCCATCTCCCCTAAATTTTTTATTAGACAAACTAAATCAATTAAATATAGCCACTGGACTGGACATGTAACTGGACAATTGGACTGGGATCCATTAATTAATTAAATCACATAACTTGGCCTAGTCTTAATAGCAAACTTTAATTAACAATAAAACCCATTATTTATTTAAAAATAACTATAAAAATGGGGTGTCTACACCTAGTTTTATAAGGTTCACAAATTTTGGCCAATTTCACCAATGACTTTGTAACACCTCAAACCTTGATATGGCCTAGCCGGTTAATTTATTTCTAAGCGATGACTGTCATACACAAGATTTAGGATTGATTTCTACAAGTGAAATTTTATTGGCAACCTTTAGCGATGAATATATTTTTTTTTAGTTAACATTGATATTTTAATTAGAAAGTTTAGTGATAACTAAAGAAGCGGGGCAATCTAATAACTCATAACATTTCTCCTAGTACGTTGAATTATTGTAAATAGTAATTTTGGGTCTTTTCGTAATAATAAAAAGTTTTGGGTATACTTTGTAAATTTCTAAAGTTTAGGGGGTTAGTAGTAAATTGCCAATGCAGGGTTTTATATATAATATGGCTATCGAAGAGTAGCCGACCCTATTCTTTTCCCCATATTTTTCTAAAAATCGGCAGAGAGAGAGAGATATAGATAGACAGAGGGGGGGGGGGGGGGGGGGGTTGAAGAAGAGTTTTCCGGCGATCGAATCTATTTTTTGGTAAATCTTCTAACTTTTACTCTAATTTATTCAACAGTTTAAGGGCTGTGAGAAGGGGGCATCTGTCGAAGATCAGTCTCTGTATTTTAGAAATGCTGTGAGTGTAACTAGGCATCAAGCAGGTCACACACTACAAGGCGACGGAATGAAGACATTTAGTGACGGAAAATTTCCGTCACTAAAGATATTTTATATTTTGAATACTTTTTTTAAATTTCGTATAAAATAATTGGTGACAGAAAATTGCGTCACATGAAATACGTCACTAAAATAATTGGTGACAGAAAAATTCCGTCACTAAAGGTATTTTATCAATGTTTTATGCTTTTAGCGACATATCATAATCGTCGTTAAAATTATAAAACAAAAGAAGTATAGTTCCGCCTCTTTTTTTCAAATCCCATTTTTTTTCTCAAACGTATATACAACAAATCCATCAACTCATCAAGCACACAAAATCCATTACTACATCAATCTCCACAAAATCCATTAACACAATATACATTACCATATCAACCTCCACAATTTCCATCAACACAAACTCCACAGATTCCATCAACACAAACTCCACAAAACCATTAACACAAATTCCACAAGTCCACAAACACATAAAATACCAAGTCCAACACAAATCCTAAACTATCATATAGTAGCGATCATCCTTGAACATGAAAGTAAGTTGATGTTTGAACATTTCAAATTAAAGAGAGGGAATTAGTTGGTCACTCAATTTCCGTTCTCATCAAGGTCATACTTGTCATTGGCATCCAAATCATCATTGCCATCATCATCCTCAGTATTTCTGGATGGCTGCACAATCATATAAAAGATAAATTTAACTAACAATTACTAAAAATTCACATCATAAATGATATGGTGAAGAATCATGGATCATATATGCCCGCACATAATCTAATTAGACAACACTTAAGTCATTATCTAAGCAAGCTCACTATTTCCATTACCACGTTAATAGAAATCCCTTCCACGCACACATACACACACATACATGAATATATACCTCAGCCTTATGTCCCTCTACATGACGTGCCTCTGCTTCCTTATGTTTTTGCATAAATTCTTCAAACAAGCTATGCAGTTGTGGCTTCCAGTGATCGGGCATATCCTCAGTCACATTTTGTGTGGCACTGATATGTCTATAGATGATCCTCCCATGCCGCTCAACCTCTACCGTGGTGGTGGTCCGCGTGTTCCAAGACCAACTGCCCGTCCCTTCTTGTCAAGGATCTCCGGTACAGTGAGCCACTGTTCCTCAACATGATTCTCATAGTTCATTGGCTGAGCACAACATAGTAATGCTCACAATGCCTATAGACCTAGATAAAAAATTCCAAGACCTAGATCTCTACTAATTCAATCCCTACAATGAATAACACAATATAACTCTGATACTAATTACCAAATTATAACAAAGATTCATTGCTGTTCTTTTTTGGATTCAAAAAATACACACACATGCACACACATATATGGCAGATGCTAAAAGTCACGCACACAAGAATTACAACTAAACACACAGACATCACGAACCGGCAGTTTGATTAAGACCCTTCCACCCTTCAGAAACACACAAAAAGAAACTGGAAGAAAAGCCAACAAAAAAAAAGCTTCTAAACAGAAAAACACAATTAACGGCTACTCATAAGATATATTATCTTTCACCTAGCATGACCTTAAATAATCTTAGTAGTATATGTATTAGGCTATTTGTTTTTTGTGCATGTAACATAGCATAAATTTGCCGTAAGACTTTTATTTTTAGCACAAATCATTTACATGATAACATTATAACTAGACTTTTATTTTTAGCACAATTTTGGTCTGGTCCAAAATTCCAAGACCTAGATCTCTACTAGTTCAATCCATACAATGAATAACACAATATACCAAATTATAACAGAGATTCACTGCCGTTCTTTCTAATGTTGCCCACATCTTATTAATCTGAACATGTAATTACAAAAAAAAATGGACTCAAGAAAAGGAAAGAGAAAATAAAAAGAGAGAAAATCATGAGAAAACAGGACCGTGACCTTACCTGCGGCAGTAAATCAGACGGGGAAACGGCGGCAGCAAAACGGACGGCAGCAATTTCCGGTGAGAGAGCAGCCACGGAGCAGCAATTTACGGTGAGACAGCAATTTCCAGGCAGGAGCAGCAGTCTTACTGCGGCGCGGCAGGAACAGCAACCGTGCAGGGCAGAACAGGCGCGAAAGGAGCAGAACAGGGGCATACGGGGCAGGAACATGCGTGGCGTGCGGGGCAGGAGCAGCACAGGCGTTGCGCGGCTCGAAGGGAAACGCCAGGGGAAATCGGCCGACGGTGACGGAATGGGGAGAAATGGAGGGGGTGGCGGTGAGAGCTTTGGGGAATTGAAGAGGGCGGCGGGAGCTCAGAGAGGGAGAGGGAAATGAAAAGAAAAAAAAAGCCCTAAGATTATACATCAGGGGTTTTCTCCGAAGCTCAAAAATAACAAAAAATTAATCAAAATTAAACATTTAGTCGCTGAAACTTCTAGCAACGAATTATTTGGTCTCTAAATTTATATTAGTTTTTACATCTTAACATTGGTTAGTTAGGTGACGGAATTTATGTGACGGAGTCAAATTGCGTCACTAAAAACATGTTTTCTTGTAGTGACAGCCATGGTGGCTGTGACTGTGTACCGAGTGGTTTGAGGAGAAAAGAGCTGTGGTTGGAGAGGCAACCATGGTTGTTGAGGAATGGTTGTCTGTTGGGGGATTGTGGTTGCCTTAAGAGAAGGTTTTAGGGTTGTAATGGTGGCTACCGTAGGTGTTGATTATGGCTGCGTGACTGTCGTGCATGTGTGCCAGTGTGTTGAACAAGAGGGTTAGACAAGAAGAAGAAGAAGGAGCCACTGCCATGAAGATGAAGTTTTGAGGCTTGTTAGAGGTTTGTGAAGATGAATTTCTTAAGGTGAATAATGTATGAAGTGTTGTGTATATATATGTTAGTGGGTGGACTGAAATTTGTGTGTTTGGGCAAGAAGAAGACCCACTGCCGTGTGGCAGTGGGTGTGGTAGTCAGTGGGTATGTGGTGTTTTCTTTTGTATGTGTTGTATGTTTGTGTATGTAATGACTAGGAAGGAAGAGAAGATGGAGTAGTGTGTGTGTGGAATGTGGGTTTTGATGTGTGAGTGTGCATGTGTAACAATGTGAGGTTTTGAGTGTGTAAGGAAAAATGGAGAGGTTGCGGTGGTTATAGGGAATATGAGGTGCTGTGAGCATGTGTGTGTTTATATGGGTCTGTGAGTGTGTGTTGTGTATGTATATAAGTGTGTTTATAGTGTGTTGAACAAAAGAAAAAAAAAAAAAAGAATAAAAAGACCCACTGCCGTGAGGCAATGGACGACAGTGGGTTTGTGTATGAGTGTTGTGTTCATGTGTATATGTATAGGTGTGTGTATTGTGTTTTACATGTGTGTGTTTTGTGTGTGTGTGTGTAGTGCTGTGTGCGTATGTTTGTGTGAGTGAATGTGTGTTTGAGTGATGTGTGTGTATTGGGCAATTAAGAGAAGCGACTGCCATGCAGGGGCGGAACCAGAAATGTTTTTCAAGGGGTGCAAAAATTCTATCGGATTCACCAAAAAAAACAAATTATGGTAAAATAATATTATATAGAGATTTTTTAAAATCTCTATATAATCACTGAATTAAACGCAATTTAAGAACTTTACTAAATCTCTATATAATCACTGAAATGAAACTATACCAATGTTTCGATACTCAAAATTTTAGAATTAAACTCTAGGTTTATGATACTTTTAGTGTACAAATATAGTTGTATTGACATCTATATACATGCAAAATAACCCAAGTTTGTAGCATAAGCATCGACATACAAATATAAAATAAATAATAACAATAAATTAACGATAATTTACCAAAATAGTGGGCCACTCTGTCAAGCACTCAAGTCTCAAGTAGACAACACTCAATAGACAACAGACAAATTCACCATGGCTGGATGCAGATCCACCACGAATTGGGATGAAGCAACATATAACAGACAAATTCCCAGCAGCAAATCCCAGCAATCGTCCGTGCAGCAACTCGCGGTCGCCGGTAGCCGACAGGGTGACTGGGTGAGGCACTCCGTCAAGCAGATCTGGTCGCGTGGTCGGACGGCGTCAAGCAGATCTGGTGACTGGTCGCGTGGTTGGATGCCGAACAAAGACTCGGAGATTTGGTCGCCGGCGGAGTGTCGTTTCTACAAGATCTAGTCGCCGGTCGGAGATCTACAAGGTGGGTTCAGACCATTCAGTCGCGTGGCGTCGTCGACAATATGCCAGATCTAGTCGCCGGTCGTTACGTCCACTGTCCACCAGTGAGAGAGAGAGCGCCGAGTTATGGTCTCGGGGAACGGGATATCGGGGATGGGGGAACGGCGTCTCGGGAGGTGGTGCGATTCCCGAAAACCAAAAAAAAAAATTTCTTTTTTTCAGAAGTGGGGTGCTTCAACCCCCCCCCCCCTTTCCACAACATAGGTCCACCCCTACTGCCGTGAGGTAGAAGTGTGCTAATGGTGATTTTTAGACTTAATTTGTTATCATTTATGTATCGTATTGATGTTAGCAAAATAAAAAAATTTAAAAATAGTTTTAACGCCTTTTAAATTATGATTTTCATTTATGTAATTTTTATACATATTATAAAGTTGTTATAAAAATTATGGGACTTTATTTTCAGCTAGAAGAAATTATGGCTATTTATGGGTTTTTCTTGCATTTAAAGAAATTATTTTAATTCAAAAAAATTCAAAAATTCAGAAAATTCATTTTTTGACTGACTATCTATAATGTTTTAAGCTATAAAAGTGTTTCATTATAATTTATTATGAATTTGGGGTATCATTACGCATTAAGGAGTGTACAAGGTTCTCAGTTAGGTCAGCCGCGTGCGGGACGCGCTTTGGGTTGCGTAATTCTGGGTTGAAGAGTTAGGACGTGGTTGGTGTTGATATTAATTTTAAAGTGTAATAGTGTAGATTGCTTTCTAATAAATAAATTGTCAATCTAGTTTTATTCAAAGGACTTGGATCGAAATTGTGTAGCATCGCGTAGCTTGGGTCGAGGTAAGGAATCCCATCCGAACCCTATTCCATCGCTCTATTTTCAAATTTTTATATATATCGTCTTTACGAATCCTATTAAAGTCTGATTTTATATTTTTCAGTAAAGTCTATCGGATTCTACCCGAAACCCTTTTCCATCAGATTAATCTCATACGTTTAATTCTAAATCGTTATCGAATTGCATTGTACTCCGGTCTTTTGTCTATTTGTTATGAAAATGTTTTTGAATTGCCATAAAGCCATATCTTGAGCCTGAAAGCGATCGATTAAAATTCTGTTAATACTCATATGTTTTATTGATTCGATCATCCTAATGTTTTGAATTGTATTAATTTCTTCTCAATATTGACACACGAGTTAGTAAACCTGAGGAGTTACAAGGATGGTGCGTTTTGTTGGCGTTATAAGGATGGTTTGTTGGTTGGGTTAAACTAGTACCTAAATGGACTAGTCAGTATACATATGCATATGTAAAGCATATCGAGCACTACCGGGGTGGCTTTGCTATAGTGCACAACTCGTGTTCAATGTTATATATTTATGTTTTATTATACATGAAGTGTTTTGAATAACTGTTCATGGAGGGATTGAGTTGATACCCATCCCTATGTTTATATCGAAACAGCTGTGGTTTCATTTAAAAATCCTTTCAAAAGATATGATTTGACTTTAATGTAAAGTCGTTCGAATCTCGTTTCGTTTAAATCTTTGATCGATCTTATTGGACTCTCAAAAGCTCACTCTCCTTTGACTTCCTTACCGCAGGTGATAACCAGAATTAGGTTGCCTAAGTATGGATAAAAGCCGAGGGAGAGAAATCAAGTTTTTAGTATTTAGCATTAAAACCCTGTGTGGTTTAATATTGTTATTTGAAATTTCTTAGACTTAGATTTGGTATTTCATTTATGACAGTCAATTGAGAGTATGGTTTGATTGATGGTTACTTGCTCAGATGATGGTTGTCCATATTGACTTTGTGGGTATTATTATTTTAGTGTAAATGATCAAGTGAGTGTTAATGTTTCGGAAATTCCGAGATGTAACAATCTTTTTAGTACTAGATATAATTAAAAAAAAAATCTGTATGTCCTCTCTGCTTTGCATATTGAGGTTATTCATTTAGAACATTAACTTGTGAAAGTAGATTAATGTTTTGATATTTTAATTTTTTTATGGTATATGATTTCTATTTTAGAGTTTACATTTTATTAACTAAAATAATTTCTCACATGAACTGCAATTTTCATACTTTTAAGAATTGAGTTATATTCAATTTATCTACCGCTTACTTAAGAAGGAAATAATATTTTTTAATTTGTGAAAT
Source organism: Escallonia rubra (assembly GCA_033065855.1). Lineage (NCBI taxonomy): Eukaryota > Viridiplantae > Streptophyta > Magnoliopsida > Escalloniales > Escalloniaceae > Escallonia > Escallonia rubra. The sequence continues at coordinate 61,038 of JAVXUO010001867.1, read as the reverse complement.
ATTGATTTTTAATTCTCATACACATTACATTTTTTAGATTTTATTTTTCTATTTGAAAGTGATTTTGAGTTATGAATAGTAAAATAAAGGCCTAATATGTATGTTTATGAACTAGGTAGAATTTTAGAAGCTGTAGAGTTAGTTTTCAACTTTTGTAAGCTTACAGATATATTCTGCCTATTATATCTACAAATTTTTGACACTAAATCATAGTAAAAGTTAATAAATAGGGGGAAAAAAAAGGGAAAAAAGCCAAAACACATAGGATGATGTGTCGTATAAGTAAGAGGGGTAAAAAATGAAAAGAACGCTAAAAAAGACTTATGTGTCGCTTTCACGATCAAGTGCTACTAAGTTGACACATTGATTAAGTCGAGTTTTAGAAGGTGTAGAATTACATTCCTACTTTTGTGAGGTGTAAAAATTATGCCAATAATACTTGTAAATTAGTTTTTCATTTTCATATGTAATTTACGTTTTGGTAATTTTTAGCGTTGAAAAGAAAACTTATAACTTTTGACTTACTATTTTTAAATTTTCTTTAAGTAATATAAGTTTTTTATATTTTTGAATATTTATTTCGCTGCATTAAAGTGTTTTTAAGGTGTTAATAGTCAAAATCAAGTCTTAATATGTTAATACGTTTATTAGGTAGAATTTCAAAAGGTGTAGAATTCATTTTATATTCTTATGAGGTAAACTAGAACTATAACAACAGAAACTACAAATTTCTTAATAATAAATTATAGCAAATAGTCATAAGTAGGTGGGACTTTAGTAAATATGCGTGAAAAAGGAGGACACGAAAATAAATATAATAATGTGTCGCAAAATTGAACCAAGATGACGTGTCGTATAGTTAAAAGGGGTCAAAAACGAAAAGAACACTAGCAATAGCTTACTTGTCGCTCTCACAATGCACAAGGTCAAAAACGAAAAGAACACTAACAATAGCTTACTTGTCGCTATCACAATGCACAACACTTCATCTATGATATGATGATATGATGATATGATATGATATGCATGTACTATATGATGTAATATGAGGTGCGGGGAATATGAGGTGCTGTGAGCATGTGTGTGGGTGTGTTTGTGTGTTGTGTATGTATATAAGTGTGTGTATAGTGTGTTGAAGAAAAGAAAAAAAAAAGGAAGAAGAGAAAGACCCACTGCCGTGAGGTAGTGGGTTTGTGTATGAGTGTTGTGTGCATATGTATGTCTAGGTGTGTGTATTGTGTTTTACAGGTGTGTGTGTAGTGCTGTGTGCGTGTGTTTGTGTGGGGGTGTGTGTGTATTGGGCAATGAATAGAAGCTACGGCCATGAGCCAGTAGCTGTGCTGGGGGGGGGGGGGGGGGGGGGGTGTTATATGTATATGTTTATGTGTAGTGTGTGTCCTGTGTTTAGTTAGTGTGCTGTGTGTGTGTGTTAATTTGAGTATGTTGTATGTAAGTAGTGTGTGTCATGTGTATAATATGTGCGTGTGTGTGTAGAGAGGGAGTGAATGGCCGTGAGTGAGTGCTATGTTCTGGGTAATGGACAGAGAAAAAGATTAAATGAGTTTTTGTGGGTTGTGCTTAGCGTTACGTTTTGCATGTGCATTAGATAGCGCACGTTATTGTTAGCATGTAAAATTTTACAGTAGGGTACGTTAGGCCATATTAGGATTCGTGGAAACATTTTATAATTTTCTGAATTTGTATGTATTTTTAATATTTTCTGTAAGTTCATATTTGTAAAATCTTTTGGAGTCTTTAAAACTCATGAAAAAGTTCTAGAAAAATTAGAGTAATGTTTTTATAGTATAAGTAAGTCTCAGTTTAAGTTTTGTGATTTTTAGCACTAATCTGTTATCATTTTTGTATCGCATTGATTTTAGCCAAATAAAAAATTTTAAAAATAGTTTTAATGCCTTTTAAATTTCCATAATTTTTATACATATTCTAAAGCTGTTATAAAAATTATGGAACTTTATTTTCAGCTAGAAGAAATTATGGCTATTTATGGGTTTTTCTTGCATTTAAAGAAATTATTTTAATTCAAAAATATTTCAAAATTCAGAAAATTCATATTTTGACTTTCTATAACGTTTTAAGTTATAAAAGTATTTTTGTAACACCCCGATATTGTTTGGGAGTTATTGAAAAATTTTAGAAACGAATATATTTTTCATAGTGCAGATATTTTTTTTTTTTACAACTTTTAGCGGCGAATTAAATGTTTGGCGATTAGCGTGACCAAACTTTATCGGCTAACTTTAACGACAAAGTTTTGAAAACCATAAGTTATAAATTAAGGATGGCAAATATAAGTAATTTTGATTGAGGTATTAGTGACGAGTAGCGTTAATGATATTCTAGAAGCCTTTAGCGACAATTGCGTACTTTATCGTTAGCATTAAAATTATATAAACAATATATTGACGATAGTTTTTAAATACTCATTATCGACGTGTACTTTTAGCGACAATACTTTTATTTTTAGCAACTTTTGATTGAAGAATTAATTATTTGTTTATTTTCTTAGTATCTATATACCTTTAGCAACAATTAGTGAAGCCGGATAGCGTAATAAACCCGTTCGAATTTTCCTAGCACATAAGTAATAGTAAATAATTGTTTTGGGCATTTCCACAATAATAGAAAAAATTTCGGGTAAACTTTAAAATGGCTTAGAAAAGTTTAGGGGACTCTTGGAAGTTTTCCACCTTAGGGTTTTAGATATATACTTAACGTAGGAAGGATCAGCCGTCCTTGGCTTCTGTTGGAGACCCTATTGCGGCCAAGAGAGATACAGAGAGTTGCAGAGAGAGAAAAAGAGGAATGATCGAAGAGAAGTTTTCCAGCGAATTTTTCGGTAAGTTTCTAGCTTCTCCCTCTAGCTTATTTCATGTTTTATGGGATCGAGTTGCTGGGTTTATGGCCGGGAAAGGAGGGTACTGCCATAAGGCAGTGTACCCATGTTTGCTTGACGTGGGTATGAGAAAATGGGAAGGCTGAAATTTCAGCCGCGTGCATGGTTTGTGTGTGTTTGGTGTTGGCAGTGAGGTGATCTCTGTGAGTTGGGTAGCTATATGAATGTGGGTTTGTGGGTTAGAAAGAAGGGCTGCGTGAGGGGTTATTGCGGTGTATGAGAGTGAGTGTTTGTATGTGTCTGTTGATGTGTAATAAGGAAAGGGAAGGCTGCAAAGTAGCCGTGAAACATGAGCAGCAAATAGGCTGTTTTGTGGGTGAAGAGGTGAGTTAGATATGTGTATTTGTAAGCCAAAAAAAAAAGGGGTCTGCAAGGCAGCCATGGCTGCCGAGGAAGTGGGTGCTGTGGGTGGCTTGGACATGAAGAGAAGAAGAGAAGACCCAGCAGCCGTAAGGGAGGATATATGTGGGATTGTGTATGTGGGTTTGAGGAAAAGATGTGTGTCTTTGCAGGAGATTGCCATGAGGAAGTTTAACGGTGGCTACAAATGAGTGTAGTGTCTGCCTGTGGTGAGATATATGTATATATGTATATGTTTGCATGTATATGTGAGTGAGTTTGATGGGATACAATGAGTTGGATCGAGGTAAGGGATTTCTATCCAAAACCCAATTCATCAATTTGTCCTCATATATATTTTTTTTTCAAAATTGCTATCGAATTTCTCTGGACTCTATTATATTTGTTATGAAAATGCGTTATTTGCCTTTAATACCCCTTTTCTTGAGCCTTAAGCGTTTATTGGAAATCATTTCGATGCTCTGTGTTTATTTCTCGTTGTGCATCGATTTAATCATTGTATTATCGTTTGTTGTCATTCTGCATATTGACATGAGAATTTGCATCGAAGTGTTTGGCGGGAGTTGGTGTATGTTGGAGGATATTGGTGTGGGCTAGTACCTTGACGGACTAGCCGGTGTATTGGTGTGGACTTGTGCCTTGACGGACTAGCCGGTGTAAAGTGTTAGTGAGCATCGCCTGTGTGGCTTTGCTAAATGATTACCCTGCATTGCATGTGTGGCTCTGCAATTGCTCATGTTCGATAGCATCTGTGATTGTTTGCATCGTATCTGAAAATTTATTCTTATTTGTATTTGGCTTTGAGTTGAATCTCCTCCATATTGCGATCGTTTTAAATCTGTAAATATTTCGTATCCCTTTACTAAAATTTGAGCGACCTTACTGAGCTCTCAAAAGCTCACTCCCGTTTGACTTCCTTTCCGCAGGTGATAACAACCAATAGATCGCATTGGGTGTGGACTAGATCTGAGCCGAGCGAAAGATAATTTAAGTTTCAGTCTTAGTCTTTAGAACCCCTACGTGGGTCATTATTGTTATTTAAAATTGTTATTTAAAATTGTTAACTTAGACTTGATGTTTCAACTATGGTAGTACGCTAAGCGTATAATTTTACTCAATGGTTTAGTTGCTCTGACTTGTGGATGATTATAAATTGGTTGTGTTGAGGGTTCAATTGTCTTAGTGTAAACGATTGAGTGAGTGCTAACGTTCCGGAAATTCCGGGATGTTACAGATCTTTTGTCTATATGTTATGAAAATGTTTTTGAAATGCCATAAAGCCATATCTTGAGCCTTAAAGATCGATTTGAAATTCTATTAATACTCATCTGTTATATTGATTCAATCATCCTAAAATGTTTTGAATTCTGTTCATTTATTCTTAATATAGACATGAGTTGGTACATCTGAGGAGTTATAAGGATGGTTCATATTGTTGGCATTATAAGGATGGTCTGTTGGTTGGGTTAAACTAGTATCTAAATGGACTAGTCAGTATACATATGCATATGTAAAGCGTATCGAGCACTGCCGGGGTGACTTTGCTATAGTGTACTGCTCATGTTCAATGTTATTAATTATGTTTTATTATATCTGAAATGTTTTTAATAACTGTTCATTGAGGGATTGAGTTGATACTCGTCCCTATATTTATATCGAACCAGCTGTAGTTTCATTTAAAATTCTTTTAAAAATATGTTATTTGACTTGAATGTAAAATCCTTCGAATCGCTCGCTTTGTTTAAATCTTTGATCAACCTTATTGGGCTCTCAAAAGCTCACTCTCCTTTGACTTCCTTTCCACGTGTGATAACCAGCATTAGGTTGCTTGAGTATGGATAATAAGCCGAGGGAGAGAAATCACGTTTTTAGTAATTAGCATTAAAACCCTGCGTGGTTTAATATTGTTATTTGAAATCTCTTAGACTTAGATTTGGTATTTCATTTACGACAGTCAATTGAGAGGATGGTTTAATTGACGGTTAGTTGCTCTGATGATGGTTGTCCATGTTGACTTTGAGAGTATTATTGTTCTAGTGTAAATGATCGAGGGAGTGTTAACGTTCCGAAAATTCTGAGATGTTACCGTCTTTTTATAATTAGTACTAGATGTAATTAATTTTTTTCTCATTTGCAGGAGTAAGTCCTATTTTTGATTTACAGATTGAGGTTATATATTTAGAAAATTAACTTGGGAAATTAGATTAATGTTTCCATTTTTTATGGTATATGATTTCTATTTTAGAGTTTACGTCTTATTAACTAAAATAATTTATGACATGAACTGGAATTTTGATACTTTTAAGAATTGAGTTATATTCAATTTGTCTACTGCTTACATAAGGAAAGAATTTTTTTTAATTTGTGAAATATTGATTTTTGATTCTCATACACATTACGTTTTCGAGATTTTATTTTTCTATTAGAAAGTGATTTTGCGGTATGAATAGTAAAATAAAGGCCTAATATGTATGTATATGAACTAGGTAGAATTTTAGAAGCTGTAGAGTTAGTTTTCAACTTTTATAAGCTTACAAATATATTCTGCCAATTATATCTACAAATTTTTGATACTAAATCATAGTAAAAGTTAATAAGTAGGGGTTAAAAAAGAAAAAAAAAGCCAAAACACATAGGATGATGTGTCGTATAAGTAAGAGGGGTAAAAAATTAAAAGAATGCTAAAAAAGACTTATGTGTCGCTCTCACAATCCATTCCTACTATGTTGATACATTGATTAGGTCGAGTTTTAGAAGGTGTAGAATTACATTCCTACTTTTATGAGGTCCAAAAAATTATGCCAATAATACTTGTAAATGAGTTTTTAATTTTTATTGAGTAAAATGCACCAATGACCACTGAACTTTGACCATTTTTTCACTTAAGTCACTCAACTTTATTTTGTGCCATTTTGGCCACTGAACTCTCAAATCTGTCTGATTTGACCACTCTGTCAGCCGGTATTAAATTTTCTCCATTAAAGGGTCACGTGCCGCTCACATGACCTTTCAAAGCAAGGGCAAAACTGTCAATCCCCATCAAATCTCTCTTTTTTCTTTCTTTCTCTCTCTCTCTCTCTCTTCTCTCTCTTTCCCTCTCACACAGAGATCCACCATCAGATCTTCCGTCCCCACAAGACAAGCTCCACCGTCATCGGTGCCCCTTGTACCGCACTTCACTTCCACCATCATGCAGTTCACCATCGTGGACCGCAACCCCCAACCATTGAGTCTCCATTCTATACGATCATCTTCTTCGCTTCATAGAAGAACCAGGCCATTACGCCGTCAGTGATGCCGCCGCTCTTCTTCCACCAAAGGGAATCACCAGTGATTGTTTTTAATTTTGACCTACTATTTTTTTAATTTTCTTAAAGTCTTTTACGTTGTTTTTATTTTTGAACGTTTATTTTGATACATTAAAGTGTTTTTAAGGTGTTAATAGTCAAAATCAAGTCTTAATATGTTAATACGTTGATTAGGTAGAATTTCAAAAGGTGTAAAATTCATTTTATATCCTTACGAGGTAAACTACAACTATAACAACAAAAACTACGAATTTCTCAATGACAAAATATAGCAAATAGTCATAATGTATGTGTGACTTTAGTAAATATCCGTGAAAAAGGAGGACATGAAAACAAATTTAATGACGTGTCGCAAAATTGAACCAAGATGACGTGTCGTATAGTTAAAAGTGGTCGAAAACGAAAAGAACACTAACAATAGTTCACTTGTCGCTCTCACAATGTACAACGCTTTATCTATTATATATTTATTATATGATATAATATGATATGATATACGTGCACTATATGATGTTATATGAGGTGTGGGGAATATGAGGTGCTGTGTGCATTTGTGTTATATGGATGTGTGAGTGTGTGTTGTGTATGCATATAAGTGTGTGTATAGTGTGTTGAACAAAAGAAAAAAAAAAAGTGAAAGACCCACTGCCTGTGTATGAGTGTCAGTGTATTGTGTTTTACAGGCGTGTGTGTGTAGTGCTATGTGCGTGTGTTTGTGTGAGTGAATGTGTGTTGGGCAATGAAGAGAAGCTACTGCTGTGAGGCGGTAGCTTTGCTAGGGGGGTGTGTGTGTGTGTGTTATGTGTATATGTAGTGTGTGTGTTGGGCAATGAAGAGAAGCTACTGCCGTGAGGCAGTAGCTTTGCTGCTGGGGGGGTGTGTGCTATGTGTATATGTGTATGTGTAGTGTGTGTGTGTTAATGTGAGTATGGTGTGTCCTCTGTGCGCGTGTGTGTGTGTTGGGCAGTGAAGAGAAGCTACTGTCGTGACGCAGTAGGTTTGCTGGTTGGTGGGGTGTGTTTATGTGTCCATGTCTATGTGTATTGTGTGTCTGTGTTAATGTGAGTATGGTGTGTGTAAGTAGTGTGTGTCCCGTGTGTGTGTGTAAGTACAGTGTGTGTGTCATTTGTTCTGGGCAGTGGACAGAGAAGAAGATGAAATGGGTTTTTGTGGGTTGTGCCTAGCGTTACGCTCCGCCTTTGCATTAGATAAAGCACGGTTATCCTTAGAATGTAAAATTTTACCATAGGGTACGTTAGGCCGTATTAGAGTTCGTCCAAAGTTTTTATAATTTCCTGAAATTGTTTGCATTTTTAATATTTTTTGTAATTTCAGATTTGTAAAATCTTTTGGAGTATTTAAAACTAATAAAAAAGTTTTGGAAAAATTACAGTAATGTTTCTATATTAAAAATAATTCCCAGCTTAAGTTCGGTGATTTTTGGAGTTAATTTGTTATTATTTATGTATCGCATTGATTTTAGCAAAATAAAAATATTTAAAAATGTTTTAATTCCTTTTAAATTCTAATTTTAATTTCAATAATTTTATATATATTCTAAAGCTGTTAATAAAATTATGAGACTTTATTTTCAGCTAGAAGAAATTATGGCTATTTATAGGTTTGTTTTGCATTTAAAGAAATTATTTTAATTCAAAAATATTAAAAAATTCAGAAAAGTTATATCTTGACTTTCTATGATGTTTTAAGCAAAAAAGTATTTTATTATAAGTTATTATGAATTTGGGGTATCATTACGCATTAAGGGGTGTACAAGATTTTCGTTTAGGTTAGCCGTGTACGAGATGAGCTTTGGGTTCTGTAATTCCTGGTTGAGGAGTGAGCATAGACTTGGCAAAAATTGGCCCGGACCCACGGGTCTACCCGTACCCAGTCAAAAAACCCGTGTACGGGTACATAACTAGGAGACCCATCTCGTACCCGAACCGACCCGTAAAATCCGCGTAAGTTTGGGTCGGTCACCGGGTTTACCCGGTTATATTAGTATGGATACGACTTTTAGGGTTAAATCTCTCATTCTCTCCTCTTATCACTTCCGCCCCTGCCTCTCAAGTCTCTCAATCTCACCCTCACAAATCCCCTCTCTCAAGTCCCTCTCTCTCACCCGCACAGATCCCCTCTCTCAAGTCCCTCTCTCTATCTCTCAGATCTACCTAAGTCACGGCCACCGTACTCCACCCATAGCACCACTTCGTTCACTCACTCCAAGATCTACCACAAGTCACCTCGTCGCGCCGTCACATCGTCCCTTCCGATCTATCACCCCGTCACGCCGTCACATCGTCGCCTCCGATCTGTCACCCTGTCAAGCTGTCGCCCTCAATGGTCACGTCGTCGCCATCGTTCCGTCGCCCATTCGCCACCGATCCATCACTGTCACCCAGTCACCACCGAACGGTCACTCTGTTGCCTTGTGATTGTTGGGTAGATCTTTCAGTCAGTGGATTTTGATGATGTTCGTGTCGATGTTTAGATTTTTTTTTTCTTCCGTTGAAAGTTGTAAAGTTGCCTTGTGATTGTTGGGTAGATCTTTCAGTCGGTGGATCTTGATGATGGTCGTGTCGATGTGTCGATGTTCAGATATATTTTTTTCCCGTTTGAAAGATGTCCGGATCATTTTTTTCTCTCTCGTTTGAAAGATGTTTAGAATTTTTTTGTGGATTGAAAGATGTTCAAATTGTTGTGTAATGAATTGATGGAGAGAGAATGAAAAATATGTCTAATTACTAATTAGTAGGTATTTAAAATCTGTTTATTCGAAAAAAAATTAATCAGGAAAAATAGTGATTTACCTGCGGGTAATACCCTACCCGCAAGGGTAGGATACAGGTTCTCAAAAATCGTACCCGACAAAAACGGGTAAATTATATCCGACCCAATTTTACCTAGACCCGGCCGGGTTTTTGCCCGTACCCGGCGAGTTTACCCGTTTGCCATGTCTAAGTGAGCACGTGGTGGGTAGTTGCTATTAGGTTTAAAGCGTCATAGTGTAGATTTCTTTCTAATAAATAAATTGCCAATCTAGGTTTATTTTCAACACTTGGATCGAGGTTGTGTAGCATCGCGTAGCTTGGATCGCGGTAAGGAATCCCATTCGAACTGTATTTCATCGCTCTAATTTCAAATGTTTTATTTATAACATCTTTATGATTTATATTAAACTCTAATTTTATAATTTTCGTTAAAGTGTAAGGGATTCTACCCGACACCCCTTTTCATTAGATTAATCTCATACGTTTACTTCTAAATCGTTATTGAATTGCATTGAACTCTGGTCTTTTGTTTATTTGTTATGAAAATGTCTTTGAATTGCCATAAAGCCCTATCATGAGCCTTCGATTGAAATTATGTTAATACTCGTATGTTTTATTGATTCGATCATCGTAAAATGTTTTGAATTCTATTCATTTCTTCTCAATATTGTCATGGGTTAGTACATCTGGGGAGTTATAAAGATGGTGCATATTGTTGGCATTATAAGGATGGTCTGTTGGTTGGGTTAAATTAGTACCTAAATGGACTAGTCAGTATACATATGAATGTAAAGCGTATCGAGCACTGCCAGGGTGGTTTGGTATTTCATTTATGACGGTCAATAAAGAGTATGGTTTGATTGATAGTTAGTTGCTCTAATGTTGGTTGTCCATGTTTACTTTGAGGGTATTATTGTTTTAGTGTAAATGATCGAGTGAGTGTTAACGTTTTGAAAATTCCGGGATGTTACAGTCTTTTTAGTACTAGATATAATTAATTTTTTCTCATTTTCAGGACTATGTCCTATTACTTTACAGATTGAGGTTATTCATTTAGAAAATTAACTTGTGAAATGTTTTGATATTTTAATTTTTTTTTCTTTGCATTGTTTATGGTATATGATTTTTTATTTTAGAGTTTACATCTTATTAACTAAAATAATTTCTCACATGAACTGCAATTTTTATACTTTTAAGAATCGAGTTATATTCAATTTGTCTAATGCTTACATAAGAAGGAAAGAATATGTTTTAATTTGTGAAATACTGATTTTTAATTCTCATACAAATTATGTTTTTGAGATTTTATTTTTCTATTTGAAAGTGATTTTGAGGTATGAATAGTAAAATAAAGGCCTAATATGTATGTATATGAACTAGGTCGAATTTTAGAAGCTGTAGAGTTAGTTTTCAACTTTTATAAGGTTACAAATATATTCTGCCAATTATAGCTACAAATTTTTGATACTAAATCATAGTAAAATTTAATAAGTAGGGGTAAAAAAAAAAAAAGCCAAAACACTTTGGGTGATGTGTCGTATAAGTAAGAGGGTAAAAATATGAAAAGAACGCAAAAAAAAGACTTATGTGGGCTATCGCCCACATAATGGATCAAAATGAGTGTGTATCAAATTCCTAAACATGTCCTTTAAAATAAAATCTGTTCCAAACCAGAACGAGCACGTGTGTGTGTAATATACTCTACAAGTAGCTAAACCTGAATTATATTTGTTCTAAAGCAGGAAAAGGTATTACCAGGTTGGACTATCGCCCAGTTCTAAGTCACAAAACAAGGCTCATTAGTGGGCAATGAATCCACCTGTGTCTTCAAGAACAATATTTGCATTACAGACTTTCATATGTCAGCTTCGGACCTGTGCCCGAACAAGAAGAGAAAAAAGTCAGTTAACATCAACAAGAAGTCACTTGTGATAACGAAATATTAATTACCAGGCCAATTCGATCACTTCTTGTTGTGGATTTCAAGAAGGTGAACGGACTTCTCTGCTAAGGTCATGAATTTGTTCCCGCATGCGCCACATAGGAACTTGAATTTCCTATGCAGCGCCTGGAAATGTATGGCCAGGCCATTCCTGGAGTCGCATTTTTTGTCACATACGAGACAGATCCAAGATTCCATCTGTATATGGAAAAGAAAAAAGCAGACATATGGTTAATCAATAGCATATTGTTAACATGAAATACCTTTCAAGAAACAAGAATGGGGTAAAGTGAGAGATACTTCAAATGTGATAAAAAAAATCAAGAACTGGAACTCGGCAAGCAGGCGGAAGAACTTTGTTCCCGGAAAGAACAAGCGAGAAAAGTCAAGAAGGGTAGAGAAATGAAACCCAGAACGAAAGAAGGAAGTCCCACAAAGATTGAGAAGTTGAAAAAAAATGGGGTTTGAAGAAACCCAAGAAACACATCAAAGCAAAGCAAAGTACACATGGTATCAAATTTGCGGTGAAGATATGGTCATATGCCATGTCGGTGAAGATATGATCATATGCAAATTTGCGGTCTTACCAGTGGAGTTTTAAACTGTCCAAGGGAATTTGCAGAAGACGAACCAGAAGATATAGAGAGAGAGTAAAAGATGAAAGAGAGGTTTTGGTTATCACATTTCACATATTTTCTCAGAAAGTTCACGCCTCTTATAGTGTGTTTACAACTGGAAATTTAAGAATAATATTTAAGGAATAATATCTTGTATATCCACCCTTTATTGGTAAATTATAGTCAATGACATATATTTCAAAAACAATTCACTTGTATCCAAAATTTAAAAAATTTGTATCAAATATTGTAAGGGTCCCATTGTCCTAACCAATATTTTTGCTAATGTGACGATATTGTATTTTTAAAATGACAATACTACCCTTAAACCTGTTAATACATATATAATTTACAGATTTGAGTCCCATGTCATCTTAAATCTACTCTCTAAAGCTCCTTTACCAAGTTTTTTTGAGAAGAGACAGAAGAAAGAGAAATAAAGGAGGAGAAACGCACGAGCTCAATGCCGGAGGCAGCTGGGTCAAGACGCATGGGTGTCACGAAGAGTTTGCAAAGAGGCAGCTGCTAGCGTTGCTGCATGTCCACAGAGAGAGTGAAGAACATAATTCTTGGTGGAAAAAAATAAAGACTATGGGGTTAAGAAAGCTATATTTAAAGGGGGACAACTACAGAAGCTGTCATAAGGCAAATTCGAAATTCATCCTTGGGTGAAAATTCTAGGGCTTGATTTAAGGTCCTAATATTTTAGATTCAACCCCTAAAATCAAACCATGGAATGTGGGTGATTTGAGGGCTTAATTATTTCTCTTGTATTTGGTGAATGAATGTTTGTGGGTCAGAATCATAGATGGGTTTAGACAGGCAAGGGTGGGTGTAGTGAACCGTCTTGGAAAAATCCGTAAGATTTTAAGAGTCACCATCTTATTTAATTTAAACACAGGATAATAAGAAAAACTTGAAAATGACTCAAACAATGTTCAAATGACAACTAATCTATTGAAAATAAGGAGATGGGTTCGGGGTGATAGGCACCCGCCATACCTCTCTACTTCATTTCTATTGGTTTTGAGCATTTTTAACACATAACACATAAACATGCATAAATTAAATCCTAAGTTTATTCCTATATTATTAGCTTGAACTCTACTCCGGGGGCCGAATGACCTATGTATTTGATCGGACTAAACCGGAATCAAAATCATCGTACTTTGATCCGGACCCAACGGGAGGTGACCTAGACTTCAGTCTTAGACTCAAACTATGATAAGAAAAGAAAGACTCCTTTTATGATTTTTATGCTAGAAATGAAATGGGATCACATGGAAGGAAAACACTCTAGACTATTTGTTCCCAACCTATTCTGGTCGCACCCAAAGGCCCACTGGGATCCCATTTTCCATGACACATCCGCACAAGCAACAGTCATTTTCAACGCTCACAACCGGTCAAAGCATGCACGCTCAAGTCACGTGCACTTCTCACTTTCGTTACGTTACTTCATCACTAAGAAGCTCATTTTCGCGCAAAGCCTCATGACACTTCGACCGTCGCACTTCGCATGTCGCCCATCGGCGCACCATGGCACTTGCCCAAGGAAGTTGGCTTTTGCCTTCCCCTTGGGGTCGGCCTCGGCCTTGGCCTTCCCCTTGTGGTCGGCCTCGGCCTTGGCCTTCCCCTTAGGGTCGGCCTCGGCCTTCCCTTGGCGTTGGCCTTGGCCTCCCCCTAAGGGTTGGCCTTGGACTTCGCCTATGGGTTGGCCTTTGGTCTCTATACTTAACACCTTCACTTCTCTTCAAGGGACCATACACAACTCCGCGACCCCGTCGCCCGAACACAACTCCGCGACCCCCGTCGCCCGGACACAACTCCGCGACCCCCGTCGCCCGGACACAACTCCGCGACCCCGTTGCCCGGACACAACTCCGCGACACCCGTCGCCGGCGTCCGGGCGCCGCACTTCAACACTCCGCCGTGCCCATGCGCCGTGCCGCTGATACAGTCGTGCCCCCGGCTCTTTGTCACACTATTGTGCCCACGGCACCATACGCACTCCGTTGCACCCATGAGCCGAACCACTAACAAAGACGTGCCCCCGGCACCTTACTCACTGCATCGCGCCCATGTGCCACAATCATGTTACATGCCCCCGGGCACCACACTCATTCACCACACCATGCGCACCTTGCGTTGGTCGTGGAACATTTTGGAGAAGTTGGTAGTGTACACAACCTTGCTTTAACTAAGTGTCAAGCCTTTGATAACCCTCAGCAGAGTATTGAAGTAGTTTTGTCCAAGAAAACAGATGAAAGTAGGGTTCAATACCGTACTCGCTTGATTGCATCAATTGATGTTATTCGGTTTCTCTTACTTCAAGGCTTGTCTTTCCGTGGGCACGATGAGTCTGATGAATCTGAAAATCAGGAAAATTTTCTAGAACTGTTAGAGTTTCTTGCTGATTACAATGAAAATGTAAAAAAAGTTGCGTTGTCGATTGCTCCTCAGAATCTCAAATTGACATCACCAAAAGTTCATAAAGAAATTGTTAGTGCCATTGCCGGAGAAATAAGAGATGCAATTGTTGGGGACATGAAAACTGAATTATTTTCCATTTTAGTTGACGAGTGTCGTGATATTTCAGTCAAAGAACAAATGGGAGTTGTCTTGAGATATGTGAACAAAAGAGGACGTGTGATTGAACGTTTTCTTGGTATTGTCCATGTTGCTAATACCGCTGCCTTATCATTGAAAGACGTGATTGACAGTTTATTTGCAATGCATGAATTGAGCATTTCAAGAATTCGTGGACAAGGCTATGATGGAGCAAGTAATATGCAAGGTGAATTCAATGGTCTTAAAACCTTAATTCAGAGGGAGAATGAAAGTGCTTATTATATTCATTGCTTTGCTCATCAACTTCAGCTAACTCTTGTAGCCGTTGCAAAAAAACATGCTCAGATTGCATTGCTCTTTAATTTGGTTGCTAAGGTAGTCAACACTGTGGGAGTTTCATGAAGCGAAGAGATGCTATTCGAGAAAGTGAAGCCATTAGACTTGCTCGTGACCTTAAGAGTGGTGATATCGTCAGTGGTCGAGGTTTAAATCAAGAAACTAGCATCAAAAAGGCAGGAGAGACCCGTTGGGGATCACATTATAGTGCATTATTGAATTTGAGTCATATGTTTGCTTCAGTGATATGTGTGCTTAATAAGGTTGTTTAGCATGCTACAGATTATGAACAGAGAGGTGAAGCATTGGGTCTTTTGAACTCGGTGCCAACTTATGATTTTGTCTTCAACATGCATTTGATGACAAATATTTTGGAGACGACGAATGAACTTTCACAAGCATTACAAAAGAAAGATCAAAACATTGTGAATGCAATGAAGTTGGTAAGAATAACAAAGCAACGATTGCAGGACTTTGGAGATCATGGGTTGGAAGACTTGCTGGAAGAGGTCTCACAATTTTGTGTAAAACACGATATTGACGTATTGGACATGAGTGCGAGGTTTGTAGCCCTGGGGAGGCAAAGACGTAATGCTGAAGAAGGTACAAAATTTTACCATTATCGTGTTGATATTTTTTTAACGGTTGTTGATTTACAAATCAGTGAGTTGCATAATCGTTTCAGTGAGGTAACCACGCAGTTGCTTGTATGTATGGCATGTCTCGATCCAAATGATGGTTTTTCTGCTTTTAATAAGCAGAAGTTGATACGTCTTGCACAGTTTTATCCATATGACTTTTTGCCGATAGAGCTTAAAGTACTTCAAATTCAGCTCGAGACTTATATTATGGATGTGCGCTCCTGTGAAGAACTTTATGAAGTCAGGGGAATTGGTGAACTTGGTATAAAGTTAGTTGAGTTGAAAAAGGATGTGATATATCCTTTGGTGTTCTTGCTTTTGAGATTGGTCTTACTTTTACCTGCTGCAACTGCTACCGTAAAAAGAGCTTTCTCTGCACTAAAGATAATAAAGACTCGACTTGGAAATCGCATGGGAGACGAATGGATGAATGATAGCTTGGTTTGTTACATCGAGAAAAATGTCTTCAAAACTATTACAAATGAGGCTATTATCAAACGCTACCAATTTTCGGCGCCTCATCTAGTAGTTATTTAGTGCTTTCGTTTGTAAACACTGAAATGTGTATTTTGCATTCTCTCCTTTTGTGTTGTAAAGAGTCTTTAGTGACTCTTATGAAACTTAATAAGACCTTTTAGATGCTTTTTAGTATGTTTTGTGTATTATCGAAAAGTGCACTTTGTTTTTGTCTGCTATTTTACTTATAAAAATATCTATCTCTTTCGATATATTTTTAAGGGTAATTTTACGCTACACCCTGTACTTAGGGGTGCACCCAGCACTCCAGGGTTTTAAAATTGGCACCCAACACCAAACAATTCAAAAATCTTGACTTCCATCACCAAATGACGGTCAAAATATATGTTGACCAAACGACTGTTAGTTTTTTAGGGGCAAAAAGGTCTTATCAAGCAATTCAATGACTGAAATGGGAAAATGCCATGTCTAGTACTGTGGACCTTCTTGCATAAAGTACGCTAGAACGATGGCCAACCCAGGAAGAAGGCCCAGAACGCGACAGCGGCCCAGGCTTCGGCCCTAGCGAATTTTTCGAAGAGAAGTTTTCCAGCGAATTTTTCGGTAAGTTTCTAGCTTCTCCCTCTAGCTTATTTCATGTTTTATGGGATCGAGTTGCTGGGTTTATGGCCGGGAAAGGAGGGTACTGCCATAAGGCAGTGTACCCATGTTTGCTTGACGTGGGTATGAGAAAATGGGAAGGCTGAAATTTCAGCCGCGTGCATGGTTTGTGTGTGTTTGGTGTTGGCAGTGAGGTGATCTCTGTGAGTTGGGTAGCTATATGAATGTGGGTTTGTGGGTTAGAAAGAAGGGCTGCGTGAGGGGTTATTGCGGTGTATGAGAGTGAGTGTTTGTATGTGTCTGTTGATGTGTAATAAGGAAAGGGAAGGCTGCAAAGTAGCCGTGAAACATGAGCAGCAAATAGGCTGTTTTGTGGGTGAAGAGGTGAGTTAGATATGTGTATTTGTAAGCCAAAAAAAAAAGGGGTCTGCAAGGCAGCCATGGCTGCCGAGGAAGTGGGTGCTGTGGGTGGCTTGGACATGAAGAGAAGAAGAGAAGACCCAGCAGCCGTAAGGGAGGATATATGTGGGATTGTGTATGTGGGTTTGAGGAAAAGATGTGTGTCTTTGCAGGAGATTGCCATGAGGAAGTTTAACGGTGGCTACAAATGAGTGTAGTGTCTGCCTGTGGTGAGATATATGTATATATGTATATGTTTGCATGTATATGTGAGTGAGTTTGATGGGATACAATGAGTTGGATCGAGGTAAGGGATTTCTATCCAAAACCCAATTCATCAATTTGTCCTCATATATATTTTTTTTTCAAAATTGCTATCGAATTTCTCTGGACTCTATTATATTTGTTATGAAAATGCGTTATTTGCCTTTAATACCCCTTTTCTTGAGCCTTAAGCGTTTATTGGAAATCATTTCGATGCTCTGTGTTTATTTCTCGTTGTGCATCGATTTAATCATTGTATTATCGTTTGTTGTCATTCTGCATATTGACATGAGAATTTGCATCGAAGTGTTTGGCGGGAGTTGGTGTATGTTGGAGGATATTGGTGTGGGCTAGTACCTTGACGGACTAGCCGGTGTATTGGTGTGGACTTGTGCCTTGACGGACTAGCCGGTGTAAAGTGTTAGTGAGCATCGCCTGTGTGGCTTTGCTAAATGATTACCCTGCATTGCATGTGTGGCTCTGCAATTGCTCATGTTCGATAGCATCTGTGATTGTTTGCATCGTATCTGAAAATTTATTCTTATTTGTATTTGGCTTTGAGTTGAATCTCCTCCATATTGCGATCGTTTTAAATCTGTAAATATTTCGTATCCCTTTACTAAAATTTGAGCGACCTTACTGAGCTCTCAAAAGCTCACTCCCGTTTGACTTCCTTTCCGCAGGTGATAACAACCAATAGATCGCATTGGGTGTGGACTAGATCTGAGCCGAGCGAAAGATAATTTAAGTTTCAGTCTTAGTCTTTAGAACCCCTACGTGGGTCATTATTGTTATTTAAAATTGTTATTTAAAATTGTTAACTTAGACTTGATGTTTCAACTATGGTAGTACGCTAAGCGTATAATTTTACTCAATGGTTTAGTTGCTCTGACTTGTGGATGATTATAAATTGGTTGTGTTGAGGGTTCAATTGTCTTAGTGTAAACGATTGAGTGAGTGCTAACGTTCCGGAAATTCCGGGATGTTACAGATCTTTTGTCTATATGTTATGAAAATGTTTTTGAAATGCCATAAAGCCATATCTTGTGCCTTAAAGATCGATTTGAAATTCTATTAATACTCATCTGTTATATTGATTCAATCATCCTAAAATGTTTTGAATTCTGTTCATTTATTCTTAATATAGACATGAGTTGGTACATCTGAGGAGTTATAAGGATGGTTCATATTGTTGGCATTATAAGGATGGTCTGTTGGTTGGGTTAAACTAGTATCTAAATGGACTAGTCAGTATACATATGCATATGTAAAGCGTATCGAGCACTGCCGGGGTGACTTTGCTATAGTGTACTGCTCATGTTCAATGTTATTAATTATGTTTTATTATATCTGAAATGTTTTTAATAACTGTTCATTGAGGGATTGAGTTGATACTCGTCCCTATATTTATATCGAACCAGCTGTAGTTTCATTTAAAATTCTTTTAAAAATATGTTATTTGACTTGAATGTAAAATCCTTCGAATCGCTCGCTTTGTTTAAATCTTTGATCAACCTTATTGGGCTCTCAAAAGCTCACTCTCCTTTGACTTCCTTTCCACGTGTGATAACCAGCATTAGGTTGCTTGAGTATGGATAATAAGCCGAGGGAGAGAAATCACGTTTTTAGTAATTAGCATTAAAACCCTGCGTGGTTTAATATTGTTATTTGAAATCTCTTAGACTTAGATTTGGTATTTCATTTACGACAGTCAATTGAGAGGATGGTTTAATTGACGGTTAGTTGCTCTGATGATGGTTGTCCATGTTGACTTTGAGAGTATTATTGTTCTAGTGTAAATGATCGAGGGAGTGTTAACGTTCCGAAAATTCTGAGATGTTACCGTCTTTTTATAATTAGTACTAGATGTAATTAATTTTTTTCTCATTTGCAGGAGTAAGTCCTATTTTTGATTTACAGATTGAGGTTATATATTTAGAAAATTAACTTGGGAAATTAGATTAATGTTTCCATTTTTTATGGTATATGATTTCTATTTTAGAGTTTACGTCTTATTAACTAAAATAATTTATGACATGAACTGGAATTTTGATACTTTTAAGAATTGAGTTATATTCAATTTGTCTACTGCTTACATAAGGAAAGAATTTTTTTTAATTTGTGAAATATTGATTTTTGATTCTCATACACATTACGTTTTCGAGATTTTATTTTTCTATTAGAAAGTGATTTTGCGGTATGAATAGTAAAATAAAGGCCTAATATGTATGTATATGAACTAGGTAGAATTTTAGAAGCTGTAGAGTTAGTTTTCAACTTTTATAAGCTTACAAATATATTCTGCCAATTATATCTACAAATTTTTGATACTAAATCATAGTAAAAGTTAATAAGTAGGGGTTAAAAAAGAAAAAAAAAGCCAAAACACATAGGATGATGTGTCGTATAAGTAAGAGGGGTAAAAAATTAAAAGAATGCTAAAAAAGACTTATGTGTCGCTCTCACAATCCATTCCTACTATGTTGATACATTGATTAGGTCGAGTTTTAGAAGGTGTAGAATTACATTCCTACTTTTATGAGGTCCAAAAAATTATGCCAATAATACTTGTAAATGAGTTTTTAATTTTTATTGAGTAAAATGCACCAATGACCACTGAACTTTGACCATTTTTTCACTTAAGTCACTCAACTTTATTTTGTGCCATTTTGGCCACTGAACTCTCAAATCTGTCTGATTTGACCACTCTGTCAGCCGGTATTAAATTTTCTCCATTAAAGGGTCACGTGCCGCTCACATGACCTTTCAAAGCAAGGGCAAAACTGTCAATCCCCATCAAATCTCTCTTTTTTCTTTCTTTCTCTCTCTCTCTCTCTCTCTTCTCTTTCTTTCCCTCTCACACAGAGATCCACCATCAGATCTTCCGTCCCCACAAGACAAGCTCCACCGTCATCGGTGCCCCTTGTACCGCACTTCACTTCCACCATCATGCAGTTCACCATCGTGGACCGCAACCCCCAACCATTGAGTCTCCATTCTATACGATCATCTTCTTCGCTTCATAGAAGAACCAGGCCATTACGCCGTCAGTGATGCCGCCGCTCTTCTTCCACCAAAGGGAATCACCAGTGATTGTTTTTAATTTTGACCTACTATTTTTTTAATTTTCTTAAAGTCTTTTACGTTGTTTTTATTTTTGAACGTTTATTTTGATACATTAAAGTGTTTTTAAGGTGTTAATAGTCAAAATCAAGTCTTAATATGTTAATACGTTGATTAGGTAGAATTTCAAAAGGTGTAAAATTCATTTTATATCCTTACGAGGTAAACTACAACTATAACAACAAAAACTACGAATTTCTCAATGACAAAATATAGCAAATAGTCATAATGTATGTGTGACTTTAGTAAATATCCGTGAAAAAGGAGGACATGAAAACAAATTTAATGACGTGTCGCAAAATTGAACCAAGATGACGTGTCGTATAGTTAAAAGTGGTCGAAAACGAAAAGAACACTAACAATAGTTCACTTGTCGCTCTCACAATGTACAACGCTTTATCTATTATATATTTATTATATGATATAATATGATATGATATACGTGCACTATATGATGTTATATGAGGTGTGGGGAATATGAGGTGCTGTGTGCATTTGTGTTATATGGATGTGTGAGTGTGTGTTGTGTATGCATATAAGTGTGTGTATAGTGTGTTGAACAAAAGAAAAAAAAAAAGTGAAAGACCCACTGCCTGTGTATGAGTGTCAGTGTATTGTGTTTTACAGGCGTGTGTGTGTAGTGCTATGTGCGTGTGTTTGTGTGAGTGAATGTGTGTTGGGCAATGAAGAGAAGCTACTGCTGTGAGGCGGTAGCTTTGCTAGGGGGGTGTGTGTGTGTGTGTTATGTGTATATGTAGTGTGTGTGTTGGGCAATGAAGAGAAGCTACTGCCGTGAGGCAGTAGCTTTGCTGCTGGGGGGGTGTGTGCTATGTGTATATGTGTATGTGTAGTGTGTGTGTGTTAATGTGAGTATGGTGTGTCCTCTGTGCGTGTGTGTGTGTTGGGCAGTGAAGAGAACCTACTGTCATGACGCAGTAGCTTTGCTGGTTGGGGGGGGGGGGGGTTATGTGTCTATGTCTATGTGTATTGTGTGTCTATGTTTATGTGAGTATGGTGTGTGTAAGTAGTGTGTGTGTGTGTGTAAGTACAGCGTGTGTGTCATTTGTTCTGGGCAGTGGACAGAGAAGAAGATGAAATGGGTTTTTGTGGGTTGTGCTTAGCGTTACGCTCCGCCTTTGCATTAGATAAAGCACGGTTATCGTTAGAATGTAAAATTTTACCGTAGGGTACGTTAGGCCATATTATAATTCGTCGAAAGTTTTTATAATTTTCTGAAATTGTATGCATTTTTAATATTTTTTGTAATTTCAGATTTGTAAAATCTTTTGGAGTATTTAAAACTCATGAAAAAGTTTTGGAAAAATTAGAGTAATGTTTCTATATTAAAAATAATTCCCAGCTTAAGTTTGGTGATTTTTGGAGTTAATTTGTTATTATTTATGTATCGCATTGATTTTAGCAAAATAAAAAAATTTAAAAATGTTTTAATTCCTTTTAAAGTCTTATTTTAATTTCTATATATATATATATTCTAAAGCTGTTAGTAAAATTATGGGACTTTCTTTTTAGCTAGAAGAAATTATGGCTATTTATAGGTTTGTTTTGCATTTAAATAAATTATTTTAATTAAAAAATATTCAAAAATTCAGAAAATTTATATTTTGACTTTCTATGATGTTTTAAGCGAAAAAAGTATTTTACTATAATTTATTATGAATTTGGGGTATCATTACGCATTAAGGAGTGTACAAGGTTTTCAGTTAGGTTAGCCGTGTACGAGATGAGCTTTGGGTTGTATAATTCCTGGTTGAGGAGTGAGCATAGACCTGGCAAAAATTGGCTCGGACCCACGGGTCTACCCGTACCCGGTCAAAAAACCCGGGTACGGGTACATAATTAGGAGACCCGTCTCGTACCCGAATCGACCCGTAAAATCCACATAAGTTTGGGTCGGTCACCGGGTTTACCCGGTTATATTAGTATGGATAAGACTTTTAGGGTTAAATCTCTCATTCTCTCCTCTTATCACTTCCGCCCCTGCCTCTCAAGTCTCTCACTCTCACCCTCACAAATCCCCTCTCTCAAGTCCCTCTCTCTTACCCGCACAGATCCCCTCTCTCAAGTCCCTCTCTCTATCTCTCAGATCTACCTAAGTCACGGCCACCGTACTCCACCCATGGAACCACTTTGTTCAGTCACTCCAAGATCTACCACAAGTCACCTTGTCGCGTCGTCACATCGTCCCTTCTGATCTGTCACCCCGTCACGCCGTCACATCGTCGCGTCCGATCTGTCACCCCGTCAAGCTGTCGCCCTCAATGGTCACGTCGTCGCCATCGTTCCGTCGCCCATTCGCCACCGATCCATCACTATCGCCCAGTCACCACCGAACGGTCACTCTGTTGCCTTGTGATTGTTGGGTAGATCTTTCAGTCAGTGGATTTTGATGATGGTCGTGTCGATGTTTAGATTTTTTTTTTCTTCCGTTGAAAGTTGTAAAGTTGCCTTGTGATTGTTGGGTAGATCTTTCAGTCGGTGGATCTTGATGATGGTCGTGTCGATGTGTCGATGTTCAGATATATTTTTTTCCCGTTTGAAAGATGTCCGGATCATTTTTTTCTCTCTCGTTTGAAAGATGTTTAGAATTTTTTTGTGGATTGAAAGATGTTCAAATTGTTGTGTAATGAATTGATGGAGAGAGAATGAAAAATATGTCTAATTACTAATTAGTAGGTATTTAAAATCTGTTTATTCGAAAAAAAATTAATCAGGAAAAATAGTGATTTACCCGCGGGTAATACCCTACCCGCAAGGGTAGGATACAGGTTCTCAAAAATCGTACCCGACAAAAACGGGTAAATTATATCCGACCCAATTTTACCTAGACCCGGCCGGGTTTTTGCCCGTACCCGGCGAGTTTACCCGTTTGCCATGTCTAAGTGAGCACGTGGTGGGTAGTTGCTATTAGGTTTAAAGCGTCATAGTGTAGATTTCTTTCTAATAAATAAATTGCCAATCTAGGTTTATTTTCAACACTTGGATCGAGGTTGTGTAGCATCGCGTAGCTTGGATCGCGGTAAGGAATCCCATTCGAACTGTATTTCATCGCTCTAATTTCAAATGTTTTATTTATAACATCTTTATGATTTATATTAAACTCTAATTTTATAATTTTCGTTAAAGTGTAAGGGATTCTACCCGACACCCCTTTTCATTAGATTAATCTCATACGTTTACTTCTAAATCGTTATTGAATTGCATTGAACTCTGGTCTTTTGTTTATTTGTTATGAAAATGTCTTTGAATTGCCATAAAGCCCTATCATGAGCCTTCGATTGAAATTATGTTAATACTCGTATGTTTTATTGATTCGATCATCGTAAAATGTTTTGAATTCTATTCATTTCTTCTCAATATTGTCATGGGTTAGTACATCTGGGGAGTTATAAAGATGGTGCATATTGTTGGCATTATAAGGATGGTCTGTTGGTTGGGTTAAATTAGTACCTAAATGGACTAGTCAGTATACATATGAATGTAAAGCGTATCGAGCACTGCCAGGGTGGTTTGGTATTTCATTTATGACGGTCAATAAAGAGTATGGTTTGATTGATAGTTAGTTGCTCTAATGTTGGTTGTCCATGTTTACTTTGAGGGTATTATTGTTTTAGTGTAAATGATCGAGTGAGTGTTAACGTTTTGAAAATTCCGGGATGTTACAGTCTTTTTAGTACTAGATATAATTAATTTTTTCTCATTTTCAGGACTATGTCCTATTACTTTACAGATTGAGGTTATTCATTTAGAAAATTAACTTGTGAAATGTTTTGATATTTTAATTTTTTTTTCTTTGCATTGTTTATGGTATATGATTTTTTATTTTAGAGTTTACATCTTATTAACTAAAATAATTTCTCACATGAACTGCAATTTTTATACTTTTAAGAATCGAGTTATATTCAATTTGTCTACTGCGTACATAAGAAGGAAAGAATATGTTTTAATTTGTGAAATACTGATTTTTAATTCTCATACAAATTATGTTTTTGAGATTTTATTTTTCTATTTGAAAGTGATTTTGAGGTATGAATAGTAAAATAAAGGCCTAATATGTATGTATATGAACTAGGTCGAATTTTAGAAGCTGTAGAGTTAGTTTTCAACTTTTATAAGGTTACAAATATATTCTGCCAATTATAGCTACAAATTTTTTATACTAAATCATAGTAAAATTTAATAAGTAGGGGTAAAAAAAAAAAGGCCAAAACACTTTGGGTGATGTGTCGTATAAGTAAGAGGGTAAAAATATGAAAAGAACGCAAAAAAAAGACTTATGTGGGCTATCGCCCACATAATGGATCAAAATGAGTGTGTATCAAATTCCTAAACATGTCCTTTAAAATAAAATCTGTTCCAAACCAGAACGAGCACGTGTGTGTGTAATATACTCTACAAGTAGCTAAACCTGAATTATATTTGTTCTAAAGCAGGAAAAGGTATTACCAGGTTGGACTATCGCCCAGTTCTAAGTCACAAAACAAGGCTCATTAGTGGGCAATGAATCCACCTGTGTCTTCAAGAACAATATTTGCATTACAGACTTTCATATGTCAGCTTCGGACCTGTGCCCGAACAAGAAGAGAAAAAAGTCAGTTAACATCAACAAGAAGTCACTTGTG
Organism: Escallonia rubra; assembly: GCA_033065855.1. Taxonomy (NCBI): domain Eukaryota; kingdom Viridiplantae; phylum Streptophyta; class Magnoliopsida; order Escalloniales; family Escalloniaceae; genus Escallonia; species Escallonia rubra. The sequence goes on along the minus strand of JAVXUO010001867.1, from coordinate 36,072 downwards.
ATAACGAAATATTAATTACCAGGCCAATTCGATCACTTCTTGTTGTGGATTTCAAGAAGGTGAACGGACTTCTCTGCTAAGGTCATGAATTTGTTCCCGCATGCGCCACATAGGAACTTGAATTTCCTATGCAGCGCCTGGAAATGTATGGCCAGGCCATTCCTGGAGTCGCATTTTTTGTCACATACGAGACAGATCCAAGATTCCATCTGTATATGGAAAAGAAAAAAGCAGACATATGGTTAATCAATAGCATATTGTTAACATGAAATACCTTTCAAGAAACAAGAATGGGGTAAAGTGAGAGATACTTCAAATGTGATAAAAAAAATCAAGAACTGGAACTCGGCAAGCAGGCGGAAGAACTTTGTTCCCGGAAAGAACAAGCGAGAAAAGTCAAGAAGGGTAGAGAAATGAAACCCAGAACGAAAGAAGGAAGTCCCACAAAGATTGAGAAGTTGAAAAAAAATGGGGTTTGAAGAAACCCAAGAAACACATCAAAGCAAAGCAAAGTACACATGGTATCAAATTTGCGGTGAAGATATGGTCATATGCCATGTCGGTGAAGATATGATCATATGCAAATTTGCGGTCTTACCAGTGGAGTTTTAAACTGTCCAAGGGAATTTGCAGAAGACGAACCAGAAGATATAGAGAGAGAGTAAAAGATGAAAGAGAGGTTTTGGTTATCACATTTCACATATTTTCTCAGAAAGTTCACGCCTCTTATAGTGTGTTTACAACTGGAAATTTAAGAATAATATTTAAGGAATAATATCTTGTATATCCACCCTTTATTGGTAAATTATAGTCAATGACATATATTTCAAAAACAATTCACTTGTATCCAAAATTTAAAAAATTTGTATCAAATATTGTAAGGGTCCCATTGTCCTAACCAATATTTTTGCTAATGTGACGATATTGTATTTTTAAAATGACAATACTACCCTTAAACCTGTTAATACATATATAATTTACAGATTTGAGTCCCATGTCATCTTAAATCTACTCTCTAAAGCTCCTTTACCAAGTTTTTTTGAGAAGAGACAGAAGAAAGAGAAATAAAGGAGGAGAAACGCACGAGCTCAATGCCGGAGGCAGCTGGGTCAAGACGCATGGGTGTCACGAAGAGTTTGCAAAGAGGCAGCTGCTAGCGTTGCTGCATGTCCACAGAGAGAGTGAAGAACATAATTCTTGGTGGAAAAAAATAAAGACTATGGGGTTAAGAAAGCTATATTTAAAGGGGGACAACTACAGAAGCTGTCATAAGGCAAATTCGAAATTCATCCTTGGGTGAAAATTCTAGGGCTTGATTTAAGGTCCTAATATTTTAGATTCAACCCCTAAAATCAAACCATGGAATGTGGGTGATTTGAGGGCTTAATTATTTCTCTTGTATTTGGTGAATGAATGTTTGTGGGTCAGAATCATAGATGGGTTTAGACAGGCAAGGGTGGGTGTAGTGAACCGTCTTGGAAAAATCCGTAAGATTTTAAGAGTCACCATCTTATTTAATTTAAACACAGGATAATAAGAAAAACTTGAAAATGACTCAAACAATGTTCAAATGACAACTAATCTATTGAAAATAAGGAGATGGGTTCGGGGTGATAGGCACCCGCCATACCTCTCTACTTCATTTCTATTGGTTTTGAGCATTTTTAACACATAACACATAAACATGCATAAATTAAATCCTAAGTTTATTCCTATATTATTAGCTTGAACTCTACTCCGGGGGCCGAATGACCTATGTATTTGATCGGACTAAACCGGAATCAAAATCATCGTACTTTGATCCGGACCCAACGGGAGGTGACCTAGACTTCAGTCTTAGACTCAAACTATGATAAGAAAAGAAAGACTCCTTTTATGATTTTTATGCTAGAAATGAAATGGGATCACATGGAAGGAAAACACTCTAGACTATTTGTTCCCAACCTATTCTGGTCGCACCCAAAGGCCCACTGGGATCCCATTTTCCATGACACATCCGCACAAGCAACAGTCATTTTCAACGCTCACAACCGGTCAAAGCATGCACGCTCAAGTCACGTGCACTTCTCACTTTCGTTACGTTACTTCATCACTAAGAAGCTCATTTTCGCGCAAAGCCTCATGACACTTCGACCGTCGCACTTCGCATGTCGCCCATCGGCGCACCATGGCACTTGCCCAAGGAAGTTGGCTTTTGCCTTCCCCTTGGGGTCGGCCTCGGCCTTGGCCTTCCCCTTGTGGTCGGCCTCGGCCTTGGCCTTCCCCTTAGGGTCGGCCTCGGCCTTCCCTTGGCGTTGGCCTTGGCCTCCCCCTAAGGGTTGGCCTTGGACTTCGCCTATGGGTTGGCCTTTGGTCTCTATACTTAACACCTTCACTTCTCTTCAAGGGACCATACACAACTCCGCGACCCCGTCGCCCGAACACAACTCCGCGACCCCCGTCGCCCGGACACAACTCCGCGACCCCCGTCGCCCGGACACAACTCCGCGACCCCGTTGCCCGGACACAACTCCGCGACACCCGTCGCCGGCGTCCGGGCGCCGCACTTCAACACTCCGCCGTGCCCATGCGCCGTGCCGCTGATACAGTCGTGCCCCCGGCTCTTTGTCACACTATTGTGCCCACGGCACCATACGCACTCCGTTGCACCCATGAGCCGAACCACTAACAAAGACGTGCCCCCGGCACCTTACTCACTGCATCGCGCCCATGTGCCACAATCATGTTACATGCCCCCGGGCACCACACTCATTCACCACACCATGCGCACCTTGCGTTGGTCGTGGAACATTTTGGAGAAGTTGGTAGTGTACACAACCTTGCTTTAACTAAGTGTCAAGCCTTTGATAACCCTCAGCAGAGTATTGAAGTAGTTTTGTCCAAGAAAACAGATGAAAGTAGGGTTCAATACCGTACTCGCTTGATTGCATCAATTGATGTTATTCGGTTTCTCTTACTTCAAGGCTTGTCTTTCCGTGGGCACGATGAGTCTGATGAATCTGAAAATCAGGAAAATTTTCTAGAACTGTTAGAGTTTCTTGCTGATTACAATGAAAATGTAAAAAAAGTTGCGTTGTCGATTGCTCCTCAGAATCTCAAATTGACATCACCAAAAGTTCATAAAGAAATTGTTAGTGCCATTGCCGGAGAAATAAGAGATGCAATTGTTGGGGACATGAAAACTGAATTATTTTCCATTTTAGTTGACGAGTGTCGTGATATTTCAGTCAAAGAACAAATGGGAGTTGTCTTGAGATATGTGAACAAAAGAGGACGTGTGATTGAACGTTTTCTTGGTATTGTCCATGTTGCTAATACCGCTGCCTTATCATTGAAAGACGTGATTGACAGTTTATTTGCAATGCATGAATTGAGCATTTCAAGAATTCGTGGACAAGGCTATGATGGAGCAAGTAATATGCAAGGTGAATTCAATGGTCTTAAAACCTTAATTCAGAGGGAGAATGAAAGTGCTTATTATATTCATTGCTTTGCTCATCAACTTCAGCTAACTCTTGTAGCCGTTGCAAAAAAACATGCTCAGATTGCATTGCTCTTTAATTTGGTTGCTAAGGTAGTCAACACTGTGGGAGTTTCATGAAGCGAAGAGATGCTATTCGAGAAAGTGAAGCCATTAGACTTGCTCGTGACCTTAAGAGTGGTGATATCGTCAGTGGTCGAGGTTTAAATCAAGAAACTAGCATCAAAAAGGCAGGAGAGACCCGTTGGGGATCACATTATAGTGCATTATTGAATTTGAGTCATATGTTTGCTTCAGTGATATGTGTGCTTAATAAGGTTGTTTAGCATGCTACAGATTATGAACAGAGAGGTGAAGCATTGGGTCTTTTGAACTCGGTGCCAACTTATGATTTTGTCTTCAACATGCATTTGATGACAAATATTTTGGAGACGACGAATGAACTTTCACAAGCATTACAAAAGAAAGATCAAAACATTGTGAATGCAATGAAGTTGGTAAGAATAACAAAGCAACGATTGCAGGACTTTGGAGATCATGGGTTGGAAGACTTGCTGGAAGAGGTCTCACAATTTTGTGTAAAACACGATATTGACGTATTGGACATGAGTGCGAGGTTTGTAGCCCTGGGGAGGCAAAGACGTAATGCTGAAGAAGGTACAAAATTTTACCATTATCGTGTTGATATTTTTTTAACGGTTGTTGATTTACAAATCAGTGAGTTGCATAATCGTTTCAGTGAGGTAACCACGCAGTTGCTTGTATGTATGGCATGTCTCGATCCAAATGATGGTTTTTCTGCTTTTAATAAGCAGAAGTTGATACGTCTTGCACAGTTTTATCCATATGACTTTTTGCCGATAGAGCTTAAAGTACTTCAAATTCAGCTCGAGACTTATATTATGGATGTGCGCTCCTGTGAAGAACTTTATGAAGTCAGGGGAATTGGTGAACTTGGTATAAAGTTAGTTGAGTTGAAAAAGGATGTGATATATCCTTTGGTGTTCTTGCTTTTGAGATTGGTCTTACTTTTACCTGCTGCAACTGCTACCGTAAAAAGAGCTTTCTCTGCACTAAAGATAATAAAGACTCGACTTGGAAATCGCATGGGAGACGAATGGATGAATGATAGCTTGGTTTGTTACATCGAGAAAAATGTCTTCAAAACTATTACAAATGAGGCTATTATCAAACGCTACCAATTTTCGGCGCCTCATCTAGTAGTTATTTAGTGCTTTCGTTTGTAAACACTGAAATGTGTATTTTGCATTCTCTCCTTTTGTGTTGTAAAGAGTCTTTAGTGACTCTTATGAAACTTAATAAGACCTTTTAGATGCTTTTTAGTATGTTTTGTGTATTATCGAAAAGTGCACTTTGTTTTTGTCTGCTATTTTACTTATAAAAATATCTATCTCTTTCGATATATTTTTAAGGGTAATTTTACGCTACACCCTGTACTTAGGGGTGCACCCAGCACTCCAGGGTTTTAAAATTGGCACCCAACACCAAACAATTCAAAAATCTTGACTTCCATCACCAAATGACGGTCAAAATATATGTTGACCAAACGACTGTTAGTTTTTTAGGGGCAAAAAGGTCTTATCAAGCAATTCAATGACTGAAATGGGAAAATGCCATGTCTAGTACTGTGGACCTTCTTGCATAAAGTACGCTAGAACGATGGCCAACCCAGGAAGAAGGCCCAGAACGCGACAGCGGCCCAGGCTTCGGCCCTAGCCTCTGACGTCTGCAACAGCATTTTCCTCTCCTACACCCACACGTCCGGATCCAAGATCCCCCCGGACCTGAGGTCCAACCCCAAGGCCCAGCAATACCGGTTCGAGTCCACCCTCACTGTGCTCAACAACGGCCTTGAGGAGCTAAAATCCTGACGGGTCTTCGTCGGGTTCCAGCATGACGAGTACTTGGTATCCGCTTCCAATGCCGTTCTCGCAAACGGGTCAAGTGTTCCGGGTCTGGTAGGGAATGGGACGGTTTTTGCCTGGTACCCAGTGGCGATCTGAAGACTGGTATCGAGACCGCTGGCGATTTGACCCAGATGTCGGCGATGGTTAATTTGTTGGGTACCCAGTTCGGAGTCGGTGAGGGTTGATCTGACGGTTAAACATCTCCTTGGCCATACCAAGCTGCATTTCGACGATTTGACCCAGATGTCGGCGATGGAATTTGTGGGGGAGTGAGAGGTGTTTTGGGAAACAAGAGGTGGGTGGAGCCTGTAGGAGAGGAAGAAGAGGGAGAGTGAAAGGGTGCAGACGAGGGAGAGGGAGATAAAGAGTGAAGGAACGGAGCAGAGTGAGGTGGTGATTGCGGCCAGTGCTCTGACAGCTCAAGAGTTGCTCTGACCGCTCAATAATCCCATTTTGCCCCTGAAAAACTAACAGCCGTCTAGTCAACAGGCAGTTTGACCGTCATTTGGTGTTGGGTGCCAATTAAAAAAACCCTGGGGCGCTGGGTGCAACTGACCCCTAAGTACAGGGTGTAGCGTAAAATTAACCCTATTTTTAGCCCCCCCGCCTGGGTTGAAATCCTGGTTCCGCCACTGTGTGCATGTGTAACAATGTGAGGTTTTGAGTGTGTATGGAAAAATGGAGAGGTGCTTTGAGCATGTGTGTGTATATATGGGTGTGTGAATGTGAGTTTGTGTGTTGTGTATGTATATAAGTGTGTGTGTATAGTGTGTTTAACAAAAGAAAAAAAAGGAAGAAGCACGGCAGTGGATTTGTGTACATGAGTGTTGTGAGTGCATGTGAATATGTATAGGTGTGTGTATTGTGTTTTACAGGTGTGTGTTCTGTGTGTGTGTGTGTGTGTGTGTAGTGCTGTGTGCGTGTGTTTGTGGGAATGAATGTGTGTTTGAGTGCTACGTGTGTGTGGGTGTGTATTGGGCAATTAAGAGAAGCTACTGCCGTAGTGTGCTAGGGTGTGTGTGTTATCTGTATATGTGTATATGTAGTGTGTGTGCGCGCGCGTGTGTAGAGAGGGAGGGAGTAAATGGCCGTTAGTGAGTGTGATGTCTTCTGTAAAAATTAGAGTAATGTTTCTATACTACAAATAAGTCCCAATTTAAGTTTGGTGATTTTTAGAGTTAATTTGTTATCATTTCTGTATGGCTTTGATTTTAGCAAAATTAAAAATAGTTTTAATGCCTTTAAAATTCTGATTTTAATTTATAAAAATTTTATACACATTTTAAAGCTATCATAAAAATTATGGAACTTTCTTTTCAGCTAGAAGAAATTATGGCTATTTATAGGTTTTTTCTTGCATTTAAATAAATTATTTTAATTAAAAAATATTCAAAAATTCAGAAAATTCGTATTTTCACTTTCTATAATGTTTTAAGCTATAAAAATATTTTATAATAATTTATTACGAATCTGGGGTATCATTACGCATTAAAGAGTGTATAAGATTCTCAGTTAGGTTAACTGGTGCGTGATGCGCTTTGGGTTACGTAATTCTGGGCTGAAGAGTGAGCACGTGATGGGTAGTTGATATTAGTTTTAAAGCATAATAGTGTAGATTGCTTTCTAATAAATAAATTGGCAATCCAAGTTTATTCGGAGGACTTGGATCGAGATTGTGTAGCAGCGCGTAGCCTGTCAAGGTAAGGAATCTGAACCCTATTTCATCGCTCTGATTTCTAATGTTTTATTCATAACGTCTTTACAAATTCTATTGAACTCCGAATTTATAATTTTTGTTAAAGTGTACGGGATTCTACTCGAAATCCTTTTTCATCAGATTAATCTCATACGTTTAATTCTAACTCGTTATCGAATTTCATTGAACTCCAATCTTGTAACACCCCGAGCATTTTACTTTCTAGCCGATTATTTGATTTCTTCGGCGACGTTTTTTTTAAGCAACATTTGACGTCGATTAGCGTGAAAGAATTTTATCGGCAATATTTAGCAACAAATATTTGAAAACCATAAGTTGTAACTAAGCGATAACATTTATAGGTGATGTTAATCGTGGTCTTAAGTGATGATTGGCGCGAGGATATTTTTTACGAGTTTAAGCGACATTTTTATGGAATAACCACATTTGGAAATGAAAGTGGTTGCAAAGGTTAACTAATGAAAAATGAAGGGCGCCAACTTAGGAAACCATAATTATGGCCAGTTTTATTACATAAAAGGAAATTTGTGAATGGTTAATTGTTTCCTTTAATTGGTTACTACATACATCTATATATATGCTTATATTATATACATAGAAGGTCAATAGAGAGAGGGAGCAGAGGAGAGAAATTAGGGGCATTTTGGTTCCCCCATTTTCGGTTACACTTACTAGAAAGAGAGAAAGAGCTTTCGGTTACAGAGAGAGAGAGAGAGAGAGAGAGAGAGAGATACAGAGAGAAAGAGTGATACAGGAAAAACTAAGGAACAGGAAGAAAAGAGAAAAAGGAAAGAGAAAGAGAGGAAGAGAAGGCCGACGGTGACAAGATTCCGGCGATCGTCCTTGATTTTCCGGTAAGCCTTCTACCATTATTTTTTTCATGGAATGTGATTAGTGTTTCAGATGCGTGAGGGGGCGGCCATGGCCCTGAGTGTGTATTGTGGCACGTGGTTTATAGCAGTGAGACGGGGAAAGGGTTAGTCTTTAGCTTATATATGTGTTTTGTTGATTACGTTGGTTGATAAAAACTTTTGGATCTGAATGTACATCACCTTTTACATTATGTAATGGCCTTTGACTGAGAATGAAGGAACTCGTTAGAGTTGGCAATGCATGGGCTTCTGTTATGGGATGGTATTTTATTTCTAGGCAAAACAAATGAGATCAGAAAACAGTGCATGTCAAAGCAAAGTTTGGAAGAGAGGCAAAGAGGAGGATAGGATGAAAGAGAGAAGGAGGTGGCGGCCATGGCTGCCGTGACAGAGGGAGGAGACTGGGCAGCTTGCCGTGGTTGAATATATGCTGTGAGTTGGTGATGGAAAGGGTGTATCTAGTGTGGTGAGGAATGTATATATATAGGTTGCATATGAAGTTGGGTTATAAGGTGTGCTGGTGCCTGTGGTTCACTGAAGCTGATGGGTTGTGCATGGTGACCATACTAGTTCGTGTGGTTTTAGTGTGTGGGATTTAAGTGTGTATAGTGTGTTGGGTAAAAGGTGAGTGCACTGTTGTGAGTTTGTGGTTGTGTGTGTATATATTGTGAGCTTTGAGTGTGCCGTGAGGGAGTGCTTTTGAGAGTTTGTGTGTGTTTATACACTGTGTGAGTGTGTACAGGTGTGTTAAAGTTTGTGTGGGTGTAAGGGGAGAGTATAAGTGTTTTGTGAGACGAAAAAGGGGAGGGGCTGCCATGAGTGGTGTTACATGATATTAGAGAGGAAGAGAAGGATGGTATAAATTAGAGCAATGTTGCATTTCTTGGTGTAATAGAAATGGTGGATACAAAGCTCTATTTATAGAGCAGAATGAGGGGATTGAGTGCAGAGGAAGATCCTAGCTTATCTAGGACCTATGGAGCTATATATACATAACAATTTAACACTAACATCCCCCCTCAAACTTAAGGTGGTGGACATGAAACCAACTTAAGTTTGAAGGTTAATGATCGGTGCTATGAATGGCGACTCTTCAGAGCATTGAAAATGTAGTATCCTGAAGTAACACAAATGATCCAAGTGATGCCTGAGTAAATCAATGTTCCTGACGCGGCTATTGGTGAACCCAGAATATAGATCCAACGACCAAGTGATTGGAGGTCCTGGGGCGATTTCTGATAATCCTTGAGGACAAATCCAGCGACCAATTAGAGGCCCTGGGACGGTTTATGATGATCCAAGAAGATAGATCCAGCGACCAAGGGATTGGAGGTCCTGGGGCGATTTCTGGTGACAAATATTTCGAGTGACCCAAGTAAATGAAGGTCCCGAAGTAAATTCTAAAAATCCCAACTAAGGTCTAGTAACCAAGAGACCTAAAATCTTGGGCTGATGATGTCCAATAATATCATATGAGAAATCTGACGACTTTGACCTGGAGATCATGGATGAAGGTCTTGGCACGATTTCCTATAATCGCGGGGTTGAGTTCCAACAACCACAGTAAAGCGAGGATCTTGGCATTATCCCCGATGATTGATCCAACGACCACGATCAGTGAGGGTCTTGGCATGATTCCTGGCGATCTTGGGATTGAGATCCAACGACCAGGGTGAGCATTGCTCTCGGATATCTCTTGTATCTCTCTATCCTCGCTCTCCTCCTCTCTCACCTTTCACCCCCCGAACAATTTTTGTCTAACCTCTCTCTCCCCTGTTCGTTCAACAAATACAAGGGAGAAGTTGGATGAACAACAGAGCTGGCAATATTGCCAAAGATGGGGCAAAAGGCGATAGGGACGTTGTGATCGACTGTGCGAGGCAAGTGACAGTGATGTGGGCCCATTTGGTACAGATCTGTGGTAGCGGTGATGTGGGTCCAAATCTTCGGCAGGATGGAGATGCAAAGACGGTGGCGTGACAAAAGGTCATGATAGTGACGGGGATGGGTGATTGTCGATAGTGGCGATCAATGATTAAAAGTAGAAGCGATATCCAGAACAAGCTAACGACTAAATGCGTACACTATGATGGACGAAAATGAAAGGGTTAGATCGGTACTTGTTTCGCTATATATTCTGTCAAAATTCCATTGCGTTGCTTTTGGACTACTTTTTTTTGTTTTTGATTAATTAATTTATTTTTATTTTTGGTTGAAAACTAGTTAATTATTTCTGAAAGTAGTCAACAAGAATAAATTTTAATTGTCACACGGCCAATGATATTTTAGAGATGTCCAGAGAGAGAAAAATAGGGAGAGAGAAAGAGATGGGTGGGGTGACTGGTGGTGTGACTGGTGGTAGTTACGGGTGGTTAATGCCGATCGCGGCGGGTGGTGTGGCCCTAGTGGTGCGCCGGCGACCAGTTTATGTCGGTAGGTCAAGCGGTGTTGTGGTGCCAATTATATCTACAAATTTTTTATACTAAATCATAGTAAAAGTTAATAAGTAGGGGTAAAAAAAGAAAAAAAAAGCCAAAACACATAGGATGATGTGTCGTATAAGTAAGAGGGGTAAAAAATTAAAAGAATGCTAAAACAGACTTATGTGTCGCTCTCACAATCCATTCCTACTATGTTGATACATTGATTAGGTCGAGTTTTAGAAGGTGTAGAATTACATTCCTACTTTTATGAGGTCCAAAAAATTATGCCAATAATACTTGTAAATTAGTTTTTAATTTTTATTGAGTAAAATGCACCAATGACCACTGAACTTTGACCTTTTTTTCACTTAAGTCACTCAACTTTATTTTGTGCCATTTTGGCCACTGAACTCTCAAATCTGTCTGATTTGACCACTCTGTCAGCCGGTATTAAATTTTCTCCATTAAAGGGTCACGTGCCGCTCACATGACCTTTCAAAGCAAGGGCAAAACTGTCAATCCCCATCAAATCTCTCTTTTTTCTTTCTTTCTCTCTCTCTCTCTCTCTCTCTCTTCTCTTTCTTTCCCTCTCACACAGAGATCCACCATCAGATCTGCCGTCCCCACAAGACAAGCTCCACCGTCATCGGTGCCCCTTGTACCGCACTTCACTTCCACCATCATGCAGTTCACCATCGTGGACCGCAACCCCCAACCATTGAGTCTCCATTCTATACGATCATTTTCTTCGCTTCATAGAAGAACCAGGCCATTACGCCGTCAGTGATGCCGCCGCTCTTCTTCCACCAAAGGGAATCACCAGTGTTTGGGGGAACGGCGGTGCCATTCTTCCTACCATTTTCTTCTTCTTCTTCTATTGCGTCTGTTTACATTCATCTCTCTCTGTTACGTGTTGGCAAATTATTGGTGGTGGGTTAGGATTTGCAATTGCCGACATAGTGTTGGTGGTGGACATCGGAGGTGGGTAACAATAGTGATTGTAATTGATGGTGTAGTGATAAATTGATGGTGCAGTGATGATGGGTGGGGAGATCAATGGTGGGTCATGGTAACGGGTAGTGGTAGTGGTAGTGGTGGTGGACTGATGGTGTACCGGTGGTGAGTGGAGAGATCAGTGGTGGTGGATTGATGGTGGGTGGAGAGATCGTTGGTGGGCTGGCTGTTGGACACGTGGTGGTTACACGGCAGTGCATGAAGGGTGATAGGGGAAGGTTACGGTGGTGATGGGTTTGGGGGGGAGGGGGGGGTGATTCTGTTGTGGTGGACTACTGGCGTTGGACAGTGGTATGGGTGTTGGTGGGAGAAGACAACCAAAACTGAAGAATAATAATAAAGAGACCATTTTACCCCATATTTTGATGTTCATGTGTGCGGCACGTGACTACTTAACGGAGAAAAGCTAAACCCCAGCTAACAGAGTGGCCAGATTGGACAAATTTGCTAGTCTAGTGACTAAAATGGCACAAAAAAAAGTTGAGTGACTTTAGTGAAAAAAGGAGGTATAGTTCAGTGACCATTGGTGCGCTTTACTCATTTTTATATGTATTTTACGTTTTTTGTTTTTTTTGGTGAAGAAAAGAAAACTTCTAACTTTTGACCTACTATTTTTTAATTTTCTTAAAGTCTTTTACGTTGTTTTTTATTTTTGAACGTTTATTTTGATACATTAAAGTGTTTTTAAGGTGTTAATAGTCAAAATCAAGTCTTAATATGTTAATACGTTGATTAGGTAGAATTTCAAAAGGTATAAAATTCATTTTATATCCTTACGGGGTAAACTACAACTATAACAACAAAAACTACGAATTTCTTAATGACAAAATATAGCAAATAGTCATAATGTATGTGTGACTTTAGTAAATATCCGTGAAAAAGGAGGACATGAAAACAAATTTAATGACGTGTCGCAAAATTGAACCAAGATGACGTGTCATATAGTTAAAAGTGGTCGAAAACGAAAAGAACACTAACAATAGTTCACTTGTCGCTCTCACAATGTACAACGCTTTATCTATTATATATTTATTATATGATATAATATGATATGATATACGTGCACTATATGATGTTATATGAGGTGTGGGGAATATGAGGTGCTGTGAGCATTTGTGTTATATGGATGTGTGAGTGTGTGTTGTGTATGCATATAAGTGTGTGTATAGTGTGTTGAACAAAAGAAAAAAAAAAGTGAAAGACCCACTGCCTGTGTATGAGTGTCAGTGTATTGTGTTTTACATGCGTGTGTGTAGTGCTATGTGCGTGTGTTTGTGTGAGTGAATGTGTGTTGGGCAATGAAGAGAAGCTACTGCTGTGAGGCGGTAGCTTTGCTAAGGGGTGTGTGGGTGTGTGTTATGTGTATATGTAGTGTGTGTTGGGCAATGAAGAGAAGCTACTGCCGTGAGGCAGTAGCTTTGCTGCTTGGGGGGTGTGTGCTATGTGTATATGTCTATGTGTGTGTGTTGGGCAGTGAAGAGAAGCTACTATCGTGACGCAATAGGTTTGCTGGTTGGTGGGGTGTGTTTATGTGTCCATGTCTATGTGTAAAATTTTACCGTAGGGTACGTTAGGCCGTATTCGAGTTCGTCGAAAGTTTTTATAATTTTCTGAAATTGTATGCATTTTTAATATTTTTTGTAATTTCAGATTTGTAAAATCTTTTGGAGTATTTAAAACTCATGAAATTTTTTTGGAAAAATTAGAGTAATGTTTCTATATTAAAAATAATTCCCAGCTTAAGTTTGGTGATTTTTTGAGTTAATTTGTTATTATTTATGTATCGCATTGATTTTAGCAAAATAAAAAAAATTAAAAATGTTTTAATTCCTTTTAAATTCTAATTTTAATTTCTATAATTTTATATATATTCTAAAGCTGTTAATAAAATTATGGGATTTTATTTTCAGCTAGAAGAAATTATGGCTATTTATAGGTTTGTTTTGCATTTAAAGAAATTATTTTTATTCAAAAATATTCAAAAATTCAGAAAATTTATATTTTGACTTTCTATGATGTTTTAAGCGAAAAAAGTATTTTATTATAAGTTATTATGAATTTGGGGTATCATTACGCATTAAGGGGTGTACAAGGTTTTCGGTTAGGTTAGCCGTGTACGAGATGAGCTTTGGGTTGTGTAATTCCTGGTTGAGGAGTGAGCATAGACCTGGCAAAAATTGGCCCAGACCCACGGGTCTACCCGTACCCGGTCAAAAAACCCGTGTACGGGTACATAACTAGGAGACCCATCACGTACCCGAACCGACCCGTAAAATCCGCGTAAGTTTTGGTCGGTCACCGAGTTTACCCGGTTATATTAGTATGGATACGACTTTTAGGGTTAAATCTCTCATTCTCTCCTCTTATCACTTCTGCCCCTGCCTCTCAAGTCTCTCACTCTCACCCTCACAAATCCCGTCTCTCAAGTCCCTCTCTCTCACCCTCACAGATCCCCTCTCTCAAGTCCCTCTCTCTATCTCTCAGATCTACCTAAGTCATGGACACCGTACTCCACCCATGGCACCACTTCATTCACTCACTCCAAGATCTACCACAAGTCACCTCGTCGCGCCGTCACATCGTCCCTTCCGATCTGTCACCCCGTCACGCCGTCACATCGTCGCGTCCGATCTGTCACCCCGTCACGCTGTCACCCCCAATGGTCACCCCGTCGCCATCGTTCCGTCGTCCATTCGCCACCAATCCATCACTGTCGCGCAGTCGCCACCGAACGGTCACTTTGTTGCCTTGTGATTGTTGGGTAGATCTTTCAGTCAGTGGATTTTGATGATGGTCGTGTCGATGTTTAGATCTTTTTTTCTTCCGTTTGAAAGTTGTAAAGTTGCCTTGTGATTGTTGGGTAGATCTTTTAGTCGGTGGATCTTGATGATGGTCGTGTCAATGTTCAGATATATTTTTTTCCCGTTTGAAAGATGTCCGGATCGTTTTTTTGTCTCTCGTTTGAAAGATGTTTAGAATTTTTTTGTGGATTGAAAGATGTTCAAATTGTTGTGTAATGAATTGATGGAGAAAGAATGAAAAATATGTCTAATTACTAATTAGTAGGTATTTAAAATCTGTTTATTCGAAAAAAAAATTAATCAGGAAAAATAGTGATTTACCCGCGGGTAATACCCTACCCGCAAGGGTAGGATACAGGTTCTCAAAAATCGTACCCGACAAAAACGGGTAAATTATATCCGACCCATTTTTACCTAGACCCGGCCGGGGTTTTGCCCGTACCCGGCGAGTTTACCCGTTTGCCATGTCTAAGTGAGCACGTGGTGGGTAGTTGCTATTAGGTTTAAAGCGTCATAGTGTAGATTTCTTTCTAATAAATAAATTGCCAATCTAGGTTTATTCTCAACACTTGGATCGAGGTTGTGTAGCATCGCGTAGCTTGGATCGCGGTAAGGAATCCCATTCGAACTGTATTTCATCGCTCTAATTTCAAATGTTTTATTTATAACATCTTTATGATTTATATTAAACTCTAATTTTATAATTTTCGTTAAAGTGTAAGGGATTCTACTCGACACCCCTTTTCATTAGATTAATCTCATACGTTTACTTCTAAATCGTTATTGAATTGCATTGAACTCTGGTCTTTTGTTTATTTGTTATGAAAATGTCTTTGAATTGCCATAAAGCCCTATCATGAGCCTTCGATTGAAATTATGTTAATACTCATATGTTTTATTGATTCGATCATCGTAAAATGTTTTGAATTCTATTCATTTCTTCTCAATATTGTCATGGGTTAGTACATCTGGGGAGTTATAAGGATGGTGCATATTGTTGGCATTATAAGGACATGGGTTAGTACATCTGGGGAGTTATAAGGATGGTGCATATTGTTGGCATTATAAGGATGGTCTGTTGGTTGTGTTAAATTAGTACCTAAATGGACTAGTCAGTATACATATGAATGTAAAGCGTATCGAGCACTGCCAGGGTGGCTTTGCTATAGTGTACTGCTCATGTTCAATATTATCAATATTATCGAGCACTGCCAGGGTGCTTTGGTATTTCATTTATGACGGTCAATAAAGAGTATGGTTTGATTGATAGTTAGTTGCTCTAATGTTGGTTGTCCATGTTTACTTTGAGGGTATTATTGTTTTAGTGTAAATGATCGAGTGAGTGTTAACGTTTTGAAAATTCCGGGATGTTACAGTCTTTTTAGTACTAGATATAATTAATTTTTTCTCATTTTCAGGACTATGTCCTATTACTTTACAGATTGAGGTTATTCATTTAGAAAATTAACATGTGAAATGTTTTGATATTTTAATTTTTTTTTCTTTGCATTGTTTATGGTATATGATTTTTTATTTTAGAGTTTACATCTTATTAACTAAAATAATTTCTCACATGAACTGCAATTTTTATACTTTTAAGAATCGAGTTATATTCAATTTGTCTACTGCTTACATAAGAAGGAATGAATATGTTTTAATTTGTGAAATACTGATTTTTAATTCTCCTACAAATTATGTTTTTGAGATTTTATTTTTCTATTTGAAAGTGATTTTGAGGTATGAATAGTAAAATAAAGTCCTAATATGTATGTATATGAACTAGGTCGAATTTTAGAAGCTGCAGAGTTAGTTTTCAACTTTTATAAGGTTACAAATATATTCTGCCAATTATAGCTACAAATTTTTGATACTAAATCATAGTAAAATTTTATAAGTATGGGTAAAAAAAAAAAGCCAAAACACTTTGGGTGATGTGTCGTATAAGTAAGAGGGTAAAAATATGAAAAGAACGCAAAAAAAAGACTTATGTGGGCTATCGCCCACATAATGGATCAAAATGAGTGTGTATCAAATTTCTAAACATGTCCTTTAAAATAAAATCTGTTCCAAACCAGAACGAGCACGTGTGTGTGTGTAATATACTCTACGGCTGTGTTTGGCGCGCGGGATAAGACCCCAGATAGGATAAAAATAATCACATCCGACGTTTGGACGTGCACTTAGTCCCCGGATAAGGTACCCTTGGACTTGTTTTATCCCCCTTGAGTGGGATAAAATAATACCTGGGGGGGGTGGCATAAAATTAGTTCAGATCATGTCGGACTAAAATGAATGGGACCCACCCCACTTTTCTTCCTCTTTCCCTTCAACGCCATATATACATATACATTGTATATATACATATACATTGCGGGTGTATATATATATATATATATATATATATATATACACACACCTATATATATATATATATACATTATATATATATATATATATATACACATATATATATACATTATATATATATATATAGGTGTGTATATATATGTATATATATACACCTATATACATATATATACACACTTATATACATATATATAAACACCTATATATATATATATATATATATATATATACACCTATATACATATACATATATACACCTATATACATATATATATACACCTATATACATATATATATACACCTATATACATATATATACGTATATATATATATACATTATATATATACATATATATATACATATATATATATATATATATACATATATATATATATATATATATATATATATATATATATATATATATATATACACCTATATACACCTATATACCTATATATACACCTATATACACCTATATATACACCTATATACACCTATATATACACCTATATATACACCTATATACACCTATATAGGTGTATATAGGTATATATATAGGTGTATATAGGTGTATATATAGGTGTATATAGGTGTATATATAGGTGTATATAGGTGTATATATAGGTGTATATAGGTGTATACATATATACACCTATATACATATATATATACATATATACACCTATATACTATATATATATATATATATATATATATATATATATATACACCTATATACCTATATATACACCTATATACCTATATATACACCTATATACCTATATATACACGTATATACCTATATATATACATATATAGACCTATATACCTATATATACACATATATATACCTATATACATATATACACCTATATATATATATACACCTATATACCTATATATGTATATACACCTATATATACATATATATATATATATATATACATAGGTATATATATATACGTAGGTATAGATACATTATATATATATATATGTATATTAATATAAATCTATATAGGTATATATATACATATATATATATATACACATATATACATATATATATATACACATATATACATATATATATACACACATATATATCTATATATATAACTTTGTAAATTGCATATCTGACTTATAATCCGGACTTGGTCCAAACGCTGGATATGATTTCTTGCTTATCCGGTCTTATCCGACGGTATAGCTTGTCCGGCCTTATCCGCCCTTATCCTGTCCTTATCATTATCCATATCCTTGTCGCCAAACGCAGCCTACAAGTAGCTAAACCTGAATTATATTTGTTCTAAAGCAGGAAAAGGTATTACCAGGTTGGACTATCGCCCAGTTCTAAGTCACAAAACAAGGCTCATTAGTGGGCAATGAATCCATCTGTGTCTTCAAGAACAATATTTGCATTACAGACTTTCATATGTCAGCTTCGGACCTGTGCCCGAACAAGAAGAGAAAAAAGTCAGTTAACATCAACAAGAAGTCACTTGTGATAACGAAATATTAATTACCAGGCCAATTCGATCACTTCTTGTTGTGGATTTCAAGAAGGTGAACGGACTTCTCTGCTAAGGTCATGAATTTGTTCCTGCATGCGCCACATAGGAACTTGAATTTCCTATGCAGCGCCTGGAAATGTATGGCCAGGCCATTCCTGGAGTCACATTTTTTGTCACATACGAGACAGATCCAAGATTCCGTCTGTATATGGAAAAGAAAAAAGCAGACATATGGTTAATCAATAGCATATTGTTAACATGAAATACCTTTCAAGAAACAAGAATGGGGTAAAGTGAGAGATACTTCAAATGTGATAAAAAAAATCAAGAACTGGAACTCGGCAAGCAAGCGGAAGAACTTTGTTCCCGGAAAGAACAAGCGAGAAAAGTCAAGAAGGGTAGAGAAATGAAACCCAGAACGAAAGAAGGAAGTCCCACAAAGATTGAGAAGTTGAAAAAAAATGGGGTTTGAAGAAACCCAAGAAACACATCAAAGCAAAGCAAAGTACACATGGTATCAAATTTGCGGTGAAGATATGGTCATATGCCATGTCGGTGAAGATATGATCATATGCAAATTTTCGGTCTTACCAGTGGAGTTCCAAACTGTCCAAGGGAATTTGCAGAAGACGAACCAGAAGATATAGAGAGAGAGTAAAAGATGAAAGAGAGGTTTTGGTTATCACATTTCACATATTTTCTCAGAAAGTTCACGCCTCTTATAGTGTGTTTACAACTGGAAATTTAAGAATAATATTTAAGGAATAATATCTTGTATATCCACCCTTTATTGGTAAATTATTGTCAAT
This sequence comes from Escallonia rubra, assembly GCA_033065855.1. Lineage (NCBI taxonomy): Eukaryota > Viridiplantae > Streptophyta > Magnoliopsida > Escalloniales > Escalloniaceae > Escallonia > Escallonia rubra. Next base: position 17,145 of record JAVXUO010001867.1, on the reverse strand, counting down.
GACATATATTACAAAAAAAATTCACTTGTATCCAAAATTTAAAAAATTTGTATCAAATATTGTAAGGGTCCCATTGTCCTAACCAATATTTTTGCTAATGTGACAATATTGTATTTTTAAAATGACAATACTACCCTTAAACCTGTTAATACATATATAATTTACAGATTTGAGTCCCATGTCATCTTAAATCTACTCTCTAAAGCTCCTTTACCAAGTTTTTTTGAGAAGAGACAGAAGAAAGAGAAATAAAGGAGGAGAAACGCACGAGCTCAACGCCGGAGAAAGCTGGGTCAAGACGCATGGGTGTCACGAAGAGTTTGCAAAGAGGCAGCTGCTAGCGTTGCTGCATGTCCATAGAGAGAGTGAAGAACATAATTCTTGGTGGAAAAAAATAAAGACTATGGGGTTAAGAAAGCTATATTTAAAGGGGGACAACTACAGAAGCTGTCATAAGGCAAATTCGAAATTCATCCTTGGGTGAAAATTCTAGGGCTTGATTTAAGGTCCTAATATTTTAGATTCAACCCCTAAAATCAAACCATGGAATGTGGGTGATTTGAGGGCTTAATTATTTCTCTTGTATTTGGTGAATGAGTGTTTGTGGGTCAGAATCATAGATGGGTTTAGACAGGCAAGGGTGGGTGTAGTGAACCGTCTTGGAAAAATCCGTAAGATTTTAAGAGTCACCATCTTATTTAATTTAAACACAGGATAATAAGAAAAACTTGAAAATGACTCAAACAATGTTCAAATGACAACTAATCTATTGAAAATAGGGAGATGGGTTCGGGGACTGAGTTATACAGCGAGAAGGTGATAGGCACCCGCCATACCTCTCTACTTCATTTCTATTGGTTTTGAGCCTTTTTAACACATAACACATAAACATGCATAAATTAAATCCTAAGTTTATTCCTATATTATTAGCTTGAACTCTACTCCGGGGGCCGAATGACCTATGTATTTGATCGGACTAAATCGGAATCAAAATCATCGTACTTTGATCCGGACCCAACGGGAGGTGACCTAGACTTCAGTCTTAGACTCAAACTATGATAAGAAAAGAAAGACTCTTTTTATGATTTTTATGCTAGAAATGAAATGGGATCACATGGAAGGTAAACACTCTAGACTATTTGTTCCCAACCTATTCTGGTCCCACCCAAAGGCCCACTGGGATCCCATTTTCCATGACGCATCCGCACAAGCAACAGTCATTTTCAACGTTCACAACCGGTCAAAGCATGCACGCTCAAGTCACGTGCACTTCTCACTTTCGTTACGTTACTTCGTCACTAAGAAGCTCATTTTCGCGCAAAGCCTCATGACACTTCGACCGTCGCACTTCGCATGTCGCCCATCGGCACACCATGGCACTTGCCCAAGGAAGTTGGCTTTGGCCTTCCCCCTGGGGTCGGCCTCGGCCTTGGCCTTCCCCTTGGGGTCGGCCTCGGCCTTCCCTTGGCGTTGGCCTTGGCCTCCCCTTAAGGGTTGGCCTTGGACTTCCCCTATGGGTTGGCCTTTGGTCTATATACTTAACACCTTCACTTCTCTTCAAGGGACCATACACAACTCCGCGACCCCGTCGCCCGGACACAACTCCGCGACCCCCGTCGCCCGGACACAACTCCGCGACCCCCGTCGCCCGGACACAACTCTGTGACACCCGTCGCCGGCTTCTGGGCGCCGCACTTCAACATTCCGCCGCACCCATGCGCCGTGCCGCTGATACAGTAGTGCCCCCCGGCTCTTTTTCACACTACTGTGCCCACGGCACCATAGGCACTCCGTTACGCCCATGCGCCGAACCACTAACAAAGACGTGCCCCCGACACCTTACTCACTGCATCGCGCCCATGCGCCACAATCATGTTACATGCCCCCGGGCACCACACTCATTCACCACACCATGCGCACCTTGCCTTGGTCGTGGAACATGCTTCGACCCACTCTCCGGAGTGTGCAACATCCTGCGGGGATAGGCGACTCCTCCGAGACACTATCTCCGCCAGGGAGCTCTTCAACTGCCCTTCCTCCAGGTAGACGGCTCCTCCGGGATGCTACCTTGACGCGCTCCGAGTGGTTCGGCACGAGGACTTACCCACGGGGATAGACGACTCCTCCGGGACACCATCTCCGCCAGGGAGCTCTTCAACTCCCCTTCCGCCACGTAGACGGCTCCTCCGGGATGCTACCTCGGCCAGTCGGGTAGATGGCTCCTCTGGAATGCTACCTTGACACGCTCCGAGTGCTCCGGCACAAGGACTCACCAGTGGGGGATAGGCGACTCCTCCGGGACATTATATCTGCTAGGGAGCTCCAAGTGCTCTGGCTCCAAGACTCCCCTTCTGCCAGGTAGACGGCTCGTCCGGGATGCTACCTTGGCCGGCCAGGTAGACGGCTCCTTCGGGATGCTACCTCGGCCTGCGGAATAGGCAACTCTTCCGGGACACTATCTCCGCCAGGGTGCCTACGTGCTCTGGCACTAGGGGCTTGTGTCGGCACCCCTAGGGACTATGACCCCCCGGGTCATTCCGAGTCGGGAGCAGGTCTTTGGAGGGCATAGCGCTTAGTTCACCTGGCAGTTGGGCGTCGGGTCTTCCCCACCGCTGCCAGGCCTGTGGGACTCTGCAAGGGCTTGGATTAGAGGCTAGATCAAGGGGATTTTCTGGCCACACCGACGTTGTGGGAGCCAGTCCTTCCAGACAGACAGAGCAACGCTGTGCGGGGCAGGCCATGTGAATATGCGATCCGACAGTCCGTTGAGCAGCGGCACCCGTGGACCCCCGGTGACGTGTCACTCCCGGGGAGCGCCACGTGTCGGTTAATGACATCATCGTCTCAATCTCTATAAATAGAGGTCTTGAGAATTCATTTGGGACGAAACATTACGGTTGGACATTTTCAGAACATTTTCACTTTCTCACTCTAGAATCCTAGAGAGAGAAACATACAGGACCTTGACTCTGGACCTAAGCATCGGACTGTGACTGTCGTCGTGTATTCATCCTGTGATATCGCCCTCGCAGCACTGCCACCCTCAAGCTCTGTCTGGGAAGCCCTTGGTCTCTGCCCTTGTTCCACCCTTGATGTGTCTCAGATCAACATACTTGGCATCTGACTCGGACTGCAGCCTTTGTGGCACCTCCACGTAGGTACGAACCCACTTTCCTTGGCATCACTATTATAATTTAAACTAGTCTAGAAAACAGTAAATATACCTCAAGAAGGCGCTTGCTTAGAAGACTTGGGAACTCCTTGTGATGAATTCACATTGCAAGTGACTTGCTTATATAGATAAGTGAAATATGAAGTGTTGAATTCCCCTTAGAGATGATCTTTCACTTCTAACAGAGAAATGGTATAAAAGCTCTAGGAGAAAAAGTTTGTCCTTGAAAATGTAACCCACAAACCTTATTTATAGAGGTCTGGGGGCCAGAAATGTTAAGGATGACTATCCCAGTCTATGATCTCACTATAGAACATAATATTTGATGAAAATCACAACCTCAAAAAAAAAAAGTCGACGAACTAGCTGGTTTGTCAATGAACCGGACGGTTTATTCAACCTTTTACATTTTAAGATTTTTTTCCAAATTTTTGGACGTTATCTGTCTTTTCCCCAGTAATTATCTTTACAAACAAGACAAAGATACTAACCCTGTCTATCAGGACGGGGAAATCACATGGAGCCCCAAGACAAAATGCATGCAGAAGGAACTGGCCTTACAGTGGACTGACCAAACAAGGACAAAAATTATCCTGAGTGTCAGTAGAATGGAATCACAACAAGCCCCTAGAATAAATGGACTATTTTAGATGAAACTTACAAATGCAATGTACTCGGAAACAAAAACAGACACTATCCTGATTGTCAAGAGAGAAGAATCGCAAGTAACCCCCAGACAAAATACACGCAGATAAAATAAACCATGGAATGGATTGGAGAAAGACATACATTATCATGACTGGCTTGAAAGGGAAATCACATGGAGCTCTTAGACAATGCTGAGCATCCGATGAAGCAGGTAAACAAAGATAAATATTATCATGATTGTCGTGATAGGGGAATAAAATAGAGCCCCTAGACAAAAATACAGGCAAATGATGCTGATCATGAACTACAAGACAACTATCATGAAAGGGGAATCAGAGGGAGCGCTTAGACGAAAATGCGTGCAAGTGATGCTGACCATTCAATAGATCAGAGAAACTAAGGTAGACATTACCAGGACTGTTGTTAGAAGGCAATCCCAGTGAGCCCCTAAACAAAAAATATAGGTGGAAGATGGTGACCATGAACCAAAAGACAGACACTAACATAAATGTCATGAAAGCAAAATCATAGGGAGCCTATAGCCAAATTATGTGCAGGTGATAATGGCCATGCAATAAACTAGAGAAAACAAAGGCAGACGCTACCATGACTGTCAGGACAGGGGAATCACAAGGATCCCATAGACAAAAATTTATGTAGACAAAATTGACTATGCAATAGACTGGATGAAGATAGGTGCTATCACGACTGTCGTGATGAGGGGATTACACGGAGCCCCTAGATATGTAACTGGACTGAAAGACTTACTAAAAAATAAATTAAAGTAAAAGTTAAATCACATAACTTGGCCTAGTCTTAATATGGACAACTGGACTGGACATGCAACTGGACAATTGGACTTAGATAATTAAACTGGACTGGGATCAATTAATTAATTAAATCACATAACTTGGCCTAGTCTTAATAGCAAACTTGAATTAACAATAAAACCTATTATTTTTTTAAAAATAACTACAAAATGGGGTGTCGACACCTAATTTTATATGCTTCACGAATTTTGGCCAATTTCACCTACGACTTTGTAACACCCCAAACCTTGATATTACCTAGCCGGTTAATTTATTTCTTAACGATGACTATCATACACAAGATTTAGGGTGGATTTATACAAGTGAAATTCTATTGGCAACCTTTAGCGAAGTTTTTTTTTTTTTCACATAGATATTTTAATTAGCAATTTTAGTGAGAACTAGATAAGCGGGGCTATGTAACAACTCGTAACATTTCTCCTAGTACGTTGAATTATAGTAAATAGTTATTTTGGGTCATTTCGTAATAATAGAAAGTTTTGGGTATACTTTGCAAATTTCCTAAAGTTTAGGGGGTTAGTGGTAAAGTGCTAGTCTAAGGTTTTATATATAATATGGCTATGGAAGAGCAGCCGACCCTAATTATTTTCCCCAATTTTTTTTAAATAGAGAGAGAGAGAAGGCTTGAAGAAGTGTTTTGCGACGATCGAATCTATTTTTCAGTAAGTCTTTTAACTTTTACTTTAATTTATTCAATGGTTTAAGGGCTGTGAGAAGGGGGCATCTGTCGAGTGATCAGTGTCTGTATTTTAGAAATGTCGTGAGTGTAACTAGGCATCAAGCAGGTCACAACCATGGTGGCTGTGACTGTGTACCGAGTGGTTTGAGGAAAAAGGAATTGTGGTTGAAAGGCAACCATGGTTGCCGAGGAATGGTTGTCTATGGGGGAATTATGGTTCCCTCAAGAGAAGGTTTTAGGGTTGTAATAGTGGCTTCCATAGGTGTAGAGTGTGGCTGTGTGACTTTTGTGCATGTGTGTCTGTGTGTTGAACAAGAGGGTTAGACAAGAAGAAGAAGAAGAAGGAGCCATTGCCATGAAGATGAAGTTTTGAGGGTGAATAATATATGAAGTGTTGTGTACGTAATGACTAATGAGGGAAGAGAAGATGGATTAGTGTGTGTATGGAATGTGGGTTTTGATGTGAGTGTGCATGTGTAACAATGTGAGGTTTTGAGTGTGTGTAAGGAAAAATGGAGAGGTGCTTTGAGCATGTGTGTGTATATATGGTTGTGTGAATGTGAGTTTGTGTGTTGTGTATGTATATAAGTGTGTGTGTGTATAGTGTGTTTAACAAAAGAAAAAAAAGGAAGAAGAACGGCAGTGGATTTGTGTATATGAGTGTTGTGAGTGCATGTGTATATATATGTATAGGCACTGGCGGAGCTACATGGTGGCAAGGGGGGGCTTCAGCCCCCCCTGAACTTTTGATATATTTTTTTTACTCAAGCTCAAAACGTTTTACTATGTTTACCAGAGTAAGCTTCCTTGTACGTTCAAAGTTAACAGGATTGTAATAGAAGACGCTTGAATTGCTCAATTTGAAACATGTTTGCTAATACGTGGATGAAAAGATAACTCATTTGACAATTTTTCTATGAAGCAGCTATGATTGACTAACTAGGACATATCTCCTTTCGCTTAACGTTATCTACCATCCATCCCGAGATCACGTTCCCTGAGACGCAGTTTCTGATACCTCGTTCCCCGAGACCCACACTCGGCACTCTCTCTCTCTCTTACCGCTGTGACTGTGTGAGGACCATGAGTGACCGCTAGTGGACTGAGCTACTCCGACCAGATCTGGCCCCTGTCGGCGACCGCCACTGAAGCCGCTCAGGTTGCCATTACCACGACGACGGCTAACGAGGCTTCGTTCTTCGAGACTTCGACTGCTACTCGAGCTTCGATTGCTCTGAATCCGACCAGATATGTCGCCTCACGGCCTCACCCCTACCGGCGATCGTGACTGAAGCCGCTCAGGCGACGCCGCGACGACGCTGACGAGGCTCCATGCTGGCTACTTGACGCCTTGATCTGCTGCTGCTTCGACTGCTTGTGGACTTGTGGTACATCGCCGCCACATCTTATCACAATCATAATTATGCTAATTGATTATTACTGACTTGCTTTTTTAATATTATTTTAATAAAAAATTTTGCACCCCCAAAAAAAATTCCTGGTTCCCCCTTGAAAAGTAGCCGTGAAACATGAGCAGAAGATAAGCTGTTTTGTGGGTGAAGAAGTGAGTTAAATACGTGTATTTGTAAGCCAAAAAAAAAGGATCTGCAAGGCAGCCATGGCTGCCGAGGAAGTGGGTATTGTGGGTGGCTTGGACATGAAGAGAAGACCCAGCAGCCGTAAGGTAGGATATATGTGGGATTGTGTATGTGGGTTTGAGGAAAAGATGTGGGTCTTGAGGGAAAACTTCCTTAGAAGCTGTATGATGTGACATTTTCTCTATCTCGGTCTGACGGATGTCGTCAATCTATCACCGCTAAAAGTTCCTTGGGGGCCATAGCCTTGAAAAATAACTTGCAACACAGAAAAAGAGTGATCGCCGCGTAGGAGTTCTGGTAGGTACTCTCAGATGCTTAAAAGGGCTGGGGTTTAACAGAGATAGTAAATATGACTTTTTGAGTTTAATATGTTTGATAGAGGAAAATATTTGATTAGAATCGAAGATTGCAAAAAGTCAGGTAACCAGCCGGTTTCACGAAAGTTAGACGGTTCATGCCTTAAAAATAAGATATATTTTTTAAATTTTGGGCCATTAATTGTCCTTAATTCGGTAAAAAATTCTGAAAAAGTAAAAGAATGTACCAGATTATGGGAATTATCTCCAAGTCGTATTTACATCAAAGAAATTTGAATGCATTAAGGATCACAAAAGTAATTAAAAATCATCTAATTCAAACACAATCTCTTAATTATGGTTAAACCTAACCACTTTGATTGGTTTAACCAATGGCGGACCTACATGGATCCTTAAAATTTGAATTTTTTTTTTTTAGTCAAGCTCAAAAAGTTTTACCATGTTTTAACAGAGTTAGCTTCCTTGTATGTTCAAAGTTAACAGGATTGTAATAGAAGACGGTAGAATTGCTCAATTTGAAACATGTTTGCTAATACGTGGATGAAAAGATAACTCATTTGACAATTTTGCTATGAAGCAGCTATGATTGACTAACTAGGACATATCTCCTTTCGCTTAACGTTATCTACCATCCATCCCGAGATCACGTTCCCCGAGACGCAGTTTCTGATACCTAGTTCCCCGAGACCCACACTCGGCACTCTCTCTCTCTCTTACCGCTGTAACTGTGTGAGGACCGTGAGTGACCGCCAGTGGACTGAGCTACTCCGACCAGATCTCGCCCCTGTCCGTGACCGCCACTGAAGCCGCTCTGGTAACGATTACCACGACGACGGCTGACGAGGCTCTGCTCTTTGAGACTTCGTCTGCTACTTGAGCCTCGGTTGCTCCGAATCCGACCAGATATGTCCCCTCACGGCCTCGCCCATACCGGCCATCGCGACTGAAGCCGCTCAGGCGACGCCGCGACGACGCTGACGAGGCTCCCTGCTGGTTGCTTGACGCCTTGATCTGCTGCTGCTTTGACTCTTCAACTGCTTGTGGACTTGTGGTACATCGCCGCCACATCTTATCATAATCATGATTATGCTAATTGATTATTACTGACTCACTGTAATTAATATTATTTTAATAAAAAAATTTGCACCCCCTGAAAAAAATTCTTGGTGCGGCCCCTTAAAGTAGCCGTGAAACATGAGCAGAAAATAGGCTATTTGTGGGTGAAAAAGTGAGTTAGATCCGTGTATTTGTAAGCAAAAAAAAAAAGGGACTGCAAGGCAGCCATGGCTGCCGAGGAACTGGGTGCTGTGGCTGGCTTGGACATGAAGAGAAGAAGAGAAAACCCAGCAGCCGTAAGGTAGGATATGTGTGGGATTGTGTATGTGGGTTTGAGGAAAAGATGTGGGTCTTGAGGGAAAACTTCCTTAGAAGCTGTATGATGTGACATTTTCTCTATCTCGGTCCGACGGATGTCGTCAATCTATCACCGCTAAATGTTCATTGGGGGCCATAGCCTTGAAAAATAACTTGCACCATAGAAAAAGAGTGATTGCCGCGTAGCAGTTCGGGTAGGGACTCTCAGATGCTTAAAAGGGCTGGGGTTTAACAGAGATAGTAAAGATGACTTTTTGAGTTTAATATGTTTGATAGAGGACAATATTTGATTAGAATCGAAGATTGCAAAAAGTCAGGTAACCAGCCTGTTTCACGAAAGTTAGACGGTTCAGGCCTTAAAAAATAAGATATATTTTTTTAATTTTGGGACATTAATTGTCCTTAATTCGGTAAAAATTTCTGAAAACATAGAAGGAATGTTCCAGACTTTGGGAATTATCTCCAAGTCGAATTTACATGAAAGACATTTGAATGCATTAATGATCAATCACAAAAAGTAATTAAAAGTCATCTAATTCAAACACAATCTCTTAATTAGGGTTAAACCTAACCACTTGGATTGGTGTAACCAGTGGCGGAGCTACATGATGGCAAGGGGGGGCTGAAGCCCCCCCTGAACTTTTGATTTTTTTTTTTATAGTCAAGCTCAAAAAGTTTTACCATGTTTACCAGAGTAAGCTTCCTTGTATGTTCAAAGTTAACAGGATTGTAATAGAAGACGCTTGAATTGCTCAATTTGAAACATGTGTTGCTAATACGTGGATGAAAAGATAACTCATTTGACAATTTTGCTATGAAGCAGCTATGATTGACTAACTAGGACATATATATCTCCTTCCGCTTAACGTTATCTACCATCCATCCCGAGATCTCGTTCCCCAAGACGTAGTTTCTGATACCTCGTTCCCCGAGACCCACACTCGGCACTCTCTCTCTTACCGCTGTGACTGTGTGAGGACCATGAGTGACCGCCAGTGGACTGAGCTATTCCGACCAGATCCGGCCCCTGTCGGCGACCGCCACTGAAGCCGCTCAGGTAGCGATTACCACGACGACGGCTGACGACGCTCCGTTCTTCGAGACTTCGACTGCTACTCGAGCCTCGGTTGCTCCGAATACGACCAGATATGTCCCCTCACGGCCTCACCCCTGCCGGCGATCGCGACTGAAGCCGCTCAGGCGACGCCGCGACGACGCTAACGAGGCTCCATGATGGCTGCTTGACGCCTTGATCTGCTGCTGCTTCGACTCTTCGACTGCCTGTGGACTTATGGTAATCGCCGCCACATCTTATCACAATCATAATTATGCTAATTGATTATTTCTGACTTACTTTTTTTAATATTATTTTAATAAAAAATTTTGCACCCCAAAAAAAAAATTCCTGGTTACCCCCCTTAAAGTAGCCGTGAAACATGAGCAGAAGATAAGCTGTTTTGTGGGTGAAGAAGTGAGTTAGATACGTGTATTTGTAAGCCAAAAAAAAAAAGGGTCTGCAAGGCAGCCATGGCTGCCGAGGAAGTGGGTGCTATGGGTGGCTTGGACATGAAGAGAAGAAGAGAAGACCCAGCAGCCGTAAGGTAGGATATATGTGGGATTGTGTATGTGGGTTTGAGGAAAAGATGTGGGTCTTGAGGGAAAACTTCCTTAGAAGCTGTATGATGTGACATTTTTTTATCTCGGTTCGACGGATGTCGTCAATCTATCACCACTAAAAGTTCATTGGGGGCCATAGCCTTGAAAAATAACTTGCAACACAGAAAAAGAGTGATCGCCGCGTAGGAGTTCTGGTAGGGACTCTCAGATGCTTAAAAGGGCTCACTACAAGAAAAAAGGCTTTTAGCGACAGGGAAATCCGTCGCTAAAAGCCTATATTCCGTCGCTAAAACAATTAGCGACGGATTCACCGTCACTAAAAGTCCCTCGTATAAAAGCCCGTCCCTAATAGTTTAGCGACGAAATTTTCAAATCCGTCGCTAAATATGTAATTTTTTTGTGACGGATTTATTTTTAATTAGCGACGGAATAACCATCGCTAATTATATTTTTAGTATTTTAATTTATTTTCTTTTTTGTCAAATTAGCAACGGAATAATGTTTTAGCGATGAAATATTCCGTCATTAATTAACTGATAGTAGGAATAGTTTTAGCGACTGAATTAATCCGTCACCAAAAGTCAAAAAAAATTAATTTTTTTTTTATTTTTCAATTATCCAGACCTGTAATAAAATTTTCATTTCTCAACAACAACGCACAATAATCAATACAGAAAGAAATATATATAATCAATTATAAAAAATGTTTCAATATAAAAAAGACTCATATGTACAAGCCAGGAACCGAATACAACCGGTTAGGGGAAGGGAGAAGAGTACAAGCCGGGTGCGGGGGGCGGGGGGGAAGCTAGGAACGGGCATGGGAAGGGGCTCATCAGGGGTCGCCGAGTCCCGGATCTGGATCCTGCTGATCCGGGGCCGGCTCGGCATGTCCAGCAGTGCCCTGCTCCCTGATCATCCTCACCACCACTGTAGCAATGCGCTAGATCTCCTCGTCGTCCAACTGACGTTGAGGAGCCGGTGTCTGTGGAGGGGGAGCAGGGGGTGAGGACACTCCTATCACGGCACGAGCAGTCGTTCTAGGCAGGCCGCGTATGCGGCCTTTCGACCGATTCACGACCTCCGGCGTATCGAGCCATCGCTTCAACCCCCCAGTACTCACAGTCGTACTAGTGGACGCTGATAGCTGTCCAAACTGCTGCTCGGACCCCCTTAGCTGTTCATACGAGGCCTGCAAAAATAGTGGTTTGACGATATGTTAGGGCATTAATTAACGAAACGGACATTGAGGATAGAAAGACAAAAAAATAACAACTTAAACAAATTGACTCACATCGATCCGCCGGGCAATGTCTGAAATATAGTCGCCCGCCCGGTGCACCTCGTCCTTGTCCTTCTTCCGCACGTGCGTCTGACTATAGGTCAGAGCTATGACCTCGTCCTCCTCCAGATCCGGGTGCTCGACCGCGTTCATGTGTCGGACGATGTCGTGTGGCACCGACGCCCCCGTGTGCCTCTGATCTCTGTTCTGTCTGTTCTCGGCCCCGCTCTTACTCTTAGCGTCGCAGCCTGGATCCGCAGCCCACCGATATATCATCTCCCCCCATACACGGTGAGATATCCAATGAGGGGGATATCTCGTCATCTCCGTCATCGGAGCACCCTCGGGCAGTAGCTTCTTTGCCCGGTCCCCTGCGTCGTGGAGCCATCGGCGGTAATTCTTGCCGATGTAGGCAAAGAAGGTATGCTGCCCCAGTGCCTGCTGCTGAGGTGTGTCAAACGTAAACCCCTCATGTAAGGCATTCAATAACACAAATTATGACCAGAAAACAAACTGTAATTAAACATTTAATAACGTTGAAAAAAATACTTCACCATACCAGCCATTCCTCCCATAGGGCCTCCCTCGCAGCAGCATCCCAGTCCTTCCAGTACAGGCGTGGCTCGAAGAATCGGCCCTTCACAAGAACGCCGATCTTCGTCCTCGCCAGATTCTCCAGGATCCTGCCAAAGAAGTAAATAAATTAATTAATACAGTTCAAATATAAATTAACACCCCAAAATTTTAAACATAAGGCATGAGGTGATAGTTTTAGTACTTACAGGCCCTCCTGCGTGAGCGTAACTCTCTGTTTACGCTGGGGGTCGATGCCTACCCCGCGTGTTGGACCACGGCCTCGTCGAGATCCTACAAAACACAGACGTTAATACAGTTCAAATATACTTTAAATATAAGGCTAGTGAAAATGTACTAAAACTATACCTAAGGGTAGAACCCACGGAAGATGGAGAATGCACGCGCATGTGGGATGAATCTGCGTCGGGCTGGGGCGACGGCTCTGGCAGGGGCCCCATCTGCTTTCCGCGATCACTATGTGCCTCGTCATCAGTAGGCAATGACGAGGTGGGACCCACCGGGGAGGAAGCAGCTCGGCGTCCAGCCCGGCCACGAATAGCCCGTATCCTATCCATATCTGACTTCATATAGATAAATTACAAAGACATTAACACGTTAAAAACAATAATTTGGCATAAATCATCATCGGCACTATATATATATATATATATGAACGGATGTGCAAAAAACACATCAATAAACACCAAGTTCTAAAATGTTACTACATTTTTCCCGTGATGTTACAACATTACAAGTCAATCATTTTCAGTTTGCGAATCATCTTCATCACTTTCCTCGTCGCCCTCTTCTTCGTGGGACTCGTCGTCCTCTTCATCTTCTAATTCATCCTCTTCATCAGTAGACTCGGTCACATCATCTCCAACACTTTCCACGTCTTCCGCGTCATCATCTACGACTTCTTCTCCTACAAGAAGTGTTGTTGGAAGAGGAAGATCGTCCTCCTCGTTGTTGACCTCAATAGGGAACAAGACACGTGGTTGGTTGGCTTGAAAGGAGTCTAGCTCACTGTCATATGGCACGGGCAATTTCTTGAACTTGATAGTTGTATACCAATGAGATTTGGGATTGGCGACGTCCTCCGCGTAAAAGACTTGTACAACTTGACTAGCAAACACAAAGGGCTCGTCTGATGCAAGTCTTGACTTGACATTGACATCTACAATCCCTTGAGAGCTAACACGGATTCCTCTACTGCATGTGACATCGAACCACATACACTTGAACATTACTAGGCGGTTTTGGCAACCCAGATATGTTAGCTCAACAATCTCATCTAGCTCTCCGTAAAAGTCCATGCAATTCTCGACATAACAGTGGCCGTTGACCAAGACTCCATTGTTTTGGGTTTGTTTTGTTCGGTCATCATCATTTACGTTAAACCTAAACCCGTTGATGATATAGCCTCCGTAACTGGATGTTTGTTTGTTAGGGCCTTCGGCTAGTAATTTCAAGCAGGAGCCACTGGTCTATCCATTGACTGAACCTATTGTAGATGACGGTAAAAATTAAGGATAAATCAGTATACTAATTGGCCACAGAACTGTATATAACACATAATATAATTTCGTTAAACAATCTTACACGGATTTTGAACCACTGTACAAATTGTGATTTCCAATGAGATTCAAGTCAAGCGGGATCAGTAATTAAAGATTTCGCATCGAACTCACTGTAAACCAATATAGTTGACTCGCTTAACACACACTTTCAATTATGTACAGCAGTGTAAGTGAATTAAGACTTTAACTTACTCAACGAATGCCAAAATTTCATCGCAATTTAGAATGACATATATTGTTGCAGCACTGTACTCTTCATCCGTTAGCCATCGAGTATACGTTCGGCCGAACGGACTACCTGACTGCTTGAATATTGACAATTGCCCTTCCAAATTTGTGCTTGCTCCGGGGTCATTTCGGCCTAGTTGATTTAACCTTGTACCAACATCAGGCCTGAAATATTGACTACAAAAGTTTACAAGTTCTTCCATTACGTAAGCCTCCGCAATTGAGCCCTCAACCCGAGCCTTATTACGGACTTTTTTTTTAAATGGAACATGAACCTAGAAGTTTAGTGAATCGAGTTAGGTGGAATATCAATGATAACAGATGTCGCATTAAGTGTAAATGAACAACTGTAACAATTTAAGGATTACCTCTCGAAGGGATACATCCACCGATATTGCACGGGTCCACCCATTTTAGCTTCATATGCCAAGTGAATAAGCAGATGCTCCATTGAATCAAAGAACGAAGGTGGGAAGATTTTCTCCAGCTTGCAAATCGTCACCACAATGTTCTTCTCAAGCACTTCCATGTTACTCACTCGGATTGTAGAAGAGCATATATCTCGAAAGAAATGAGATAATTCAGTCAAAGTCTCACAAACAACCTGTGGCAACAGTCCTCGGAAGGCAATATGAATGAATCTCTCCATGAATACGTGGCAGTCGTGACTCTTCATCCCTTGGAACTTGCATTCCGATACATTGCAACAACGAGATATGTTGGACGCAAACCCATCCGGAAGCTTCAAATTCTTAACCCACTGACAGACCTTCTCCACTTGTTTCTTGTCTAGACAGTAAGGTGCTTTCGGAAGTATGGTCCTCCCACTGACTGTCCGAGGATGCAATTCAAGGCGTACACCCAACTATTGTAGATCCCTTCTTGCTTTAAGGTGATCTTTCGATTTGCCCTTGACATTCATCACTGTGTTGAACACATTATCAAAAACGTTCTTCTTAATATGCATCACATCCATGTTGTTTCGGATAACGAGCGTCCTCTAGTAGGCTAACTCCCAGAAGATACAAAATTTTCTCCAGTTGTGCTCTTTCCCGAACCCTGGAATCTTCTGATCCGGCACACCCTTACCGTGTGGTATGTCAGTATCAAGTGCCTCCAGGTGTGAGAGTACTTCTTCACCAGATGGGTAGTCCAGTGTGACAACCTCACGCTCGACTGTCCCGTCAAATTTATCCTTCTGCCTACGAAATGGATGGCCCCGTGGCAAAAGCTTACGGTGACATCCGAACCACGAGTCCTTTCCGCCATGCTTTAACGTATGACCGGGGTTCACGCCCATACAAGCAGGGCATGCTAGCTTCCCATGTGTGCTCCAGCCACACGTCATTCCCAATGCGGGGAAATCATGTATAGTTCACATCAAAGCAGCCCTTATCTGAAAATTTTGTTTAAGGGATGCATCATATGTTTCGACTCCATGATTCCATAACTGTTTTAACTCATCAATCAACGGCCTTAAATACACATCTATGTCCTTACCGGGACTCTTCGGCCCTAGAATAAGCAACGACAAGAACATATACGGCTTCTTCATGCACATGCCTGGTGGAAGGTTGTAAGGGACAATAATAACAGGCCAACAGGAGTAAGGCGTGGTAGACTGACCGAAAGGGTTGAACCCATCGGTTGCCAGACCAAGTCTAACATTCTGAACTTCCTAAGCAAAGACTGGATGCATGCGGTCAAACTCCTTCCACGCCTCTCCATCAGCTGGGTGTGTCAGCACATCGGCATCGTTGCTGCGAGTCTCACGGTGAGCCCTCATATGTTCAGCCGTATTGGAGGAGTAGTACATTCTCTGAAGCCGTGGTGTGATCGGGAAATATCGCAATATCTTCCATGCAATGTTTTTCTTCTTCCCTTTGTCCGGTTTGTACCTCGAATGATCACATACTGGACACCGTGACAAATCCTTATTCTCTTTCCAGAATAATACACAATCGTTATTGCACGCATCTATCCGGTCATAGCTCAACTCAAGTTTCCTCATCATCTTATTCGTGTCATAGTACGACGGCGGTAGCTTTTCACTTTCGGGCAGTATTGATTAAGGTAACAAACTCGTTAAAACCTTTCTCACTCAGCCCGTGGTCTGATTTCAACTGTAATAATCTACTAACAGCATATAGTCGTGTGTGTTTCGGAGCTCCATCCCACAGCGGCTCTTCCGCAGCTCTCAACAACTCATAAAACTGATGAGCCCCTTCGTTCGGCGGTTGTGGACTGTCGTAACCCCAGTCAACATTAGCATGTCCAGCATCCATAATCATATCTCGGTAATCATATCGTGCCTCCTCCCTAACTTCAGTTTGACTAGCCGGGTTGGACGACAATACTATCGTTTCCCCGTGCTGCGTCCACCTTGTGTATCCACCCATAAAACCGTACCGACGAAGATGCCATTTTACTTCAATTATTTTTCTCCAGTGCAACAACTCATATCTACCGCACGGAAACCTTAGCTTATCAAGGTCAACATGTGCAGGATGCGCATAAGCGAAGTCGAGAAATTCGTCAACGCGACACTCAAAATCTTCAGCATTCTTCCTTTTCATCCAACTTCGATCGACTGACATGACGACTGAATTATCGTACTGTATACCACCTTCAATTATGACCAGTGATTAGGCATTGCCGATGTAAATATGAATGCATGAATGTTACAACATGTCTACATATTCCCCTCCACTCTTGAACAGGTAGTGGTCCTATCCCATTCAGAAAAGCACATGTTTATAAAACAGTGAATAACTCATGCGTAGTCCCATGTCTATGGAAAATTCGGCAGCACCTCCCTGCATTTCTCCAAGTACACAACATCGATTAGGTGTTCTAACATTCATCTAACCTTGCTCAGGAAGGTTTGACGGATGTTAGAACACCAGATCTGTATGCACCCGGAGAAACACACGAGAACGTGTACCAAATATCCACGACATAGAACACAAAGCATGAGTCAAAACACTGTTTTATAAACAATTAGCTTTTCCAAATTGTCCAAACTGGACATCCAAAGGCTCATTACAAAGCATTACTTTGTAATGAGTACCTTTGAACGGGAACTAAGGGTTTCTATGCATGCATGCGTTCAGAAATTGATAACATATGCAAGAATCTTTCCAAAATATCAAAACTACAGAAAGATCGTTGCATATGTTACCAATTCCACATTAAATAGAATTCGTTGGCAACGAGTTGAACCATCTCGTTGCCAATGGACTTC
>JAVXUO010002308.1:0-72194 GCA_033065855.1 Escallonia rubra | reverse complement strand
CTACAATAGGAAAAGCTCTTTGCCCTTATTCCAAACAATGTGGTTATTATGTCATGTCAATTGTTTAATTTTGTTGTGGGGATGTCCAAGTCTTTCTCTCACTCTCTATCTCTTTCCGGGTTATAGCAAACAGATCCACTTATTATTGGCCTATAACCTACATAAATTGGCATTTCCAATTTTGTATTGAAAAGACACTTCAGAGTGGATGCTGCCTGCTATTTTAGTTGGTGAATCCTCTTGGTAGTCATAGTTGAGACTGAGGTTATAGCGGTCTACAATTTGTGTAGTTCTTGAAAAAGTGAAAATAGTTCATATCCTCTACAGTTCTGGATTGATTTTCCTTTCTCTGCATCCATGATTATATCTTCTTAATCACTATCTTACTGAAGACTTCCTTTATTAGGTCTATGCTGAGGGAGCAGCTCGACCCACTGGAGGAGCCGCTGCCATTGCTATGTTAATAGGGCCTGATGCTCCTATTGCATTTGAAAGCAAATTCAGGGCGAGCTATATGTCTCATGTCTATGATTTTTACAAGCCAGATCTTGCAAGTGAATATCCGGTAATCTTCCCTAAATCTTTATGGCCGTTAACTGCACTTAAGCAGTTGAAACATTTCTTCAGTTCTGTTTCTTGTATGCAAAAAATCGCAATAGATTATGTTGCAAAATCAGAAAATTATCCCACCTAGTTATATACTGGCGGTGGTCATATGAGCACTAGAGAAACATGGCACGGGACCACTAAAATAAAGGGAAAACAAAAGGCTCTCGTATACAGGATTCCTCATTTTGCTTTTCTTATGAGTTATGGAAAATTTTAATTTTGTGAAACAAAACATGTTTCATGACAGGGATAGCAAGAGTGGTTTTATGAGCCATACCAAATAGATTTACAAATTGTTTGTAATTGTATAAAAGAAGTATTATATAACTAAATTAAAGTAGCTTGCATGCGTACTAACTAAATTAAAGAAGTATTATATAACTAAATTGTTTGTAATTGTATAAGAGAAGTATTATATAAAAGAAGTATTATATAACTCTGTGCTGGTAACTTGCATGCGTACTGACTGAAGTCGATTTTGTCTTCTTGGAGTCTTAAATACTTTAAAAATTAGAATCTTTGGCTCATCACTGCATGCCTTTCGCAAGTATTGAAACAAAAGATATGTGCCTTTGATTGTCTTTTGAACGTTCTGTGTAATTCTCATCATCTGACAATTATTTTGTGTAGGTCGTTGACGGGAAGCTTTCACAAACTTGTTATTTGATGGCCCTTGATTCCTGCTATAAAATTTTCTGTGAGAAGTAAGCTGCTACTGAAACTAGTTGAAAGAAATTCGTTTTTGCTTTACTTTGGGTTTTGTTGATTTTTTCTATCGTGTCGGTGTCTTAACAAACTCCCGTATAATAGGTACCAGAAGTTGGAGGGCAAACAATTTTCAATGGCCAATGCTGAATATTTTGTGTTTCATTCTCCATATAACAAGGTGACTTTCCTAATGCTGCTATGACCTCTCAATAATATATTTTTATAGCTTCTGAATTGATATAGTAGTCTCTGAAAAAATTAGCTTATATAAACTTCCACGTGAATTTTTGCAGCTTGTCCAGAAGAGCTTTGCTCGGTTGATGTTCGACGACGTCGTGAGGAATGCCAGGTGATTATATCTCCTTCTGCCCCTTTCAAGACATCTGTTGCATTTTTGAGATGTGCATAACCCTGCTTTGCAGTTTTACCCAGTGGCTAATACCAATTAATTCTATTTGCAGCTCTGATGAGGTTGCTAAAGAAAAGCTGGGGCCATATACTAGTTTAAGTAGTGATGAAAGCTACCAAAACCGCGATCTTGAGAAGGTGATTTTTGAGTTCCAATACGATCTTTTGGCATTCAACCATGAAAGGATGCCTTCATCTCCTTTATTCCCCTACATGTTCCTTTTTGTAATCTTAGGATCCGTGTATCTAGAATAGACGAGTTTCTGTTAAAATTTTGATATTCATTATAAAGTTGCTGAGGTTACTCTCTGACGAGCTTATGCATCCACAGGCAGCACAGCAAGTTGCTAAGTCCCTTTACGATGCAAAGGTGCAACCAACGACCTTGATCCCAAAGCAAGTTGGCAACATGTACACTGCATCTCTATACGCCGCATTTGCTTCCCTCATCCACAATAAGCACAGCACACTGGTAAATAGCTGATACTTGCTTATTCTTGTTTTCTTTTCTATCTTCGGATTTGGCTGTTTTCCTTCTGGCTTCTGAAGATTTTTTTTTTCTTTTTGTCACTTTCAGACAGGCAATAGGGTCATAATGTTTTCTTACGGGAGTGGTTCGACAGCCACGATGTTCTCATTCCGTATGCGTGAAGGTCAACATCCCTTCACTCTGTCAAACATTGCAAAAGTGATGAATGTTGAAGAGAAGTTGGAGTTGAGGCAAGAGGTATGCTTCATTTTCAGTTTCAATTTACTTCCGGCCATGATAGTTAAAAGTACCTGTATATAGCAACATTCTGCTTTAGCGCTAGTCGAATGATTTCTGATAATTGTGCTTCCATACAGTTCCCTCCGGAGCAATTTATCGAATCATTGAAGCTGATGGAGCACAGGTACGGAGGCAAGGACTACGTTACAAGCAAAGACACCACCCTTCTGGCTCCGGGCACTTACTATCTCACGGAAGTCGACTCCAAGTACCGTCGATTCTATGCTAGGAAGGCTACGGCTTGTGAGAATGGTACAACAGTGGCAAATGGTCACTGATGGTAGACTGGTAGACTTTACAAAGTAATGCCAGAAGTTGGCTCACGTGTGTTTTCTTAAAATGTTGTTGTCCAGCACATAGAAGAATAACGATGCTTCCCATAAGCTTGTCATATAACAGCAAATAGAGTGTCTCGGCAGAAGGTATTGTCAGTTTTATGTTCAATAGAGTTTTCCCATAAGCGAAGGAGGAAGTTGTCATTGTATTGTATTCTGAAATTTTACTGAAAATTCTTTTGGCAAATCAATCAAGTGGTGCCTGAGCCAGATACCGTTATCACCGCTCTAATCTCTTCCGATGAACTTTTGTCTCTGTATCTAAATTTTAGAATCACGGTTATGCATGTGATCATGATAAGTTATTAGCGAATTAACCTAACAATGTAATTATGTTTTAACGTTCTTTCTCACGTGAAAGCTCTTGATTGCACGCATAAGTGCGAATCAAATATGAAAGCGAAAAGAATCAAATCAAGATCTTGCCATACCATCCGGCTCTAGCCAGATGAATTTCAATGGACCAAGAGTGTGGCATGGCGCATGCCCCTTTATATGGATTATATACCAGCAATGAAATAATGTTACAGAGAACCTACCAATACTAGGTAACTGACGAAGATGAAAACCATTCGAGGTAGTGCCTTTTTTTTTTTTTTTGGTGCAAATAAAGACTGGACTGTAAGGCTCCAATTCAACTGGGTCAGAATTGCGCCTCGGGGACCTACAAGACCGCCACATAACTCTGAGTTCCCGATTCCCGCATCTCTGTCGGGGCCGAGTGCACAAGGACTCGGTGTGTAACACACGCAGGACGAGAACGTAAGTGTGCCACCAACAAGTGCGGGAGAAAAGATTCGAAGGCAGGTAAAAAATTTGAATTGAGATCATGGGGACCGCTGAACCAACCCTTGTCGGTAAGGCAGTGCCTTTCTGCTTCTGCTTATCAATGGACCACTCGAGCCTAGGTGGTCTCAACTCCTGACCAATGAAGCCTCAGCCCACAGGGTAGGACCAATCTGGTTGAGCCCACCTGTACCACCATTATGGTTCGTATACTCATGAAACAACATTAAAATAAGCGAAAATGGTTACCCCCACACGTCACAGTTACACGTGTCGCCATCCTACTCCCTTACCTTCCGGCAAACAACACCGTTGATCTCTCTCTCTCCTTCCTTCCCCACCATGCTCTCCTTGTGCCATTCACTGACCTTCATTAGTCCACTATTTCTCTACCTTGCTTTCTATGGTGATTCCTTGATTCCCACCAACACATCTCGTTCTATTTTACTTGTTCCTGCTTATTGGGTACCCTGATATTCTTCGTTTAAGCACTTTTGGTGGGTCAAATCAAGCGTACGTCGCGTTTCAAGCTAACGACATGGACCCTGAAGACGACAGAGCTGCCTCCGATGTCAGCACAAGTGCCGGGGACGCGGCCTTGCTGAAACAAGAGCCGGTCGTTTCGGGCCCCGACCCGGAAGAGACAGAACCCAATAGCAACCCGCCTACTGGCATGCTGCGGTTGATGCAGATGCAAATGCCGTTGCCGGCGGCCACCAGGCCACGGCGGGCGTCGACCAAAGACCGTCACACGAAGGTGGAGGGCCGTGGCAGGAGGGTCCGGCTGCCTGCAACATGCGCGGCCCGGATATTCCAGCTGACCCGGGAACTCGGGCACAGGTCCGACGGCGAGACGGTCAAGTGGCTGCTGGAGCACGCCGAGCAAGCCATTGTGGAGGCCACGGGAACCGGCACGGTTCCGGCAATTTCCGTCTCCGTCGGCGGGAGCCTCAGAGTCCCAACGACGTCGCCAGAGCAAGGAGTAGCCCAATGTAACAGTAGCACCCAGAAGCGGCAAAGGTCGACAAGTACCGAGGTAAACGACAGCGTCTCGCAACCCTCCGGACTCGCTCCGACGCAAAGCTTGGTGCCCGTGTGGGCGGTGGGCAACGCCTTCTGGATGATGCCGCCAGCCACGTCGGCGGCGGTGGAGCGGCCCCAGCTGTGGACAGTCTCGCAGGCGGTTATGCCGGTTTTCAACGCAACAGCGGCAGTGAGCCGGTCGGATACGGTGCCTACTACGATGGGTCCCTTGGGGGGAACCAAAGAGTCTCGCATGGCGCCGGTGAGTTTGAGTTCGGGCAGCAGCGGCGGTGGGGGTGGTAAGGGGCAGGTTTTGAGGGAATTTTCGTTGGAGATATATGACAAGGAGGCGTTGAGCGTGAACAAACAGCAAACTCCATCTACTTCGTTGAAACCATGAGGGAAGTTATAAGTTCGTTAGAATCAGTCACAGAGGGATTTTGTCAATTGTAGTACTGAATCAACACTGTGTTAACACATGAATTAATGTCCTTATGTAGCAGTGATTTGACAGTAACCTGGTTTCCCTGCGACTGCGAAGAATCACAGTCAAGTTACTACATGAACACAACCAAATGACTGTTTCTCATTTCTTGACCAATTGTGATGTTGCTTGTTTGTTGTAGCAGGAACTAAAGTTAGACGTAAAGTAGTGATGCTCTACTTTTCTGACGACTAATTCCAACGACTTACTTAGCAGGTTTAGAGAGGATTCAAGCGGGTGATGAGGAGAGGTTCTTCTTTTGGTGCTTTCAGAGTATTATTATTTCAATTCCACTTCTTTAATTCGATTTTCGTTATTTGGATACGTCGTTGGGTTCGTTTGACAATTTTTTTTTTTTAGTTTTCAGTTTTTAAAGAGCAACTTAAATTTTTTTTTTTTTAAAAACAAGTGGGTGTTTGATAACCCCTTTTTTTTTGAGTTTTTTTTTTTGTTTGGTAACCCTTTTTATTTTGACTTTTTTTTTGGTGGTTTGCGGTGGCGGTGGTGGTGGTGGCCGGTGGTGGTGGTGGCTGCCGGTGGTCGCCGGCAGTGGTCGCCGGCAGTCTCCGGCGGTGGTCACCGGCGGCCGGAGGTGGCTGCCGGCAGTCTCCGGCGGTGGTCGCCGATGGCCGGCGGTGGTTGCCGGAGGTGGCTGTCGGCAGTGGTTGCCTGAGGTGGCTGCCAACGGTGGGAGGGTGGTGGTCTAAAAAAAAAACTAAAAGTGAAAAAAAAAATTAGATTCTTGAGTTTTTTTTTTACTCTTCAGTTTAAAAATTGGTTTTTAAAATTGAAAAAAAAATTTTGCGCTCCTTTTTTCAGTTTTTAAAAACTGAAAAAAAAGAGCAAAATTTTTTTGTCAAACTGGCCCTTGCCTAGTTGCGAGTTTAACTTTTGCAATTTGCAATTAAATTTGCTAGTCTGGTGTCAAAGGTGCCTGCAGCTATAAATGGTCCAGCGGTGGCGATAGCAGCCGCAAGCGACAGCATGCAGCGAGCGACAGCAGCTGGCGATAGCAGGAGGTAGTGACAAAAAATTGTGATTAAAAGTGTTTTGTCGTCGTTACTGAAATTTATAGTGACAATTTCCGTAACGACGACAAAACACTTTTAATTTCAGTAACGACGACAAAACACTTTTAATGACAATTTTTTGTCGCTAAATGCGGTGTTGTACAACAAAGAATTTTGATCCAGATGGATATCCCCAATATCTTCCCTTGCCTTTTTTGGATAATACAAACGACCCGATCTAAGTCTGCATTCAGTTCCCTACCTCTTGACCAGGTACCAGCCAACATAGTATAAAACTAAGTCCATGGAATTTGAAAATTCAAATAGTTAAATTACAATCTTAAGGTCCAATTCCAAATCAAACCCCAATTGTCGTGATTCAATTGAAACCTAAGTGTGATGAACACCCACAACATCCAAGTCCAAGATTGCTTTCAGATGATCCAGTGAGACTTCTAGAACTAGAAGAACTCTTGCCAAAACATCGCGACTAGCTTGAGCAAGAGATGGTATTCCCGAGGGAGCTCGTTTGAAGGATGGTATTAAAATTCTTGTGTATACTCCAACTGTTTCATACATTCACTTTCTGAAAATTCTTCGTAGAATTTGAGCATGTAAGCACGAGACTCCTTCGTTCTCATTGTTGTCATAGTTTGGCTTGTCTCCTTTTCTTTTGACTGTCAGGCGCTCCATCTTCATCAACGTCGTCTCCACGTCAGAACGACATACTGCAAGAGAGAAGGTGGAGGCAATGGCGACCGTAGATGGTGAAAGCGATGCAACAAATCTAGACTTGAAAGGAGTTGGCGTATGTGACGATTGAGTGGCAAGTGAGATTTCCCCCACATTTGGGTTGGTGGCGATTAGTGGCAAGTGTCTCTTGGAAATAGGCGGGAAATGGTGGAAGGTTGAGTAGGGAGGATGGAGAAGATGGTTGGAAGCGGTGACCGACTCGATCTCAAACCTCAAAATTCTATCAGAAACTTCTTTCAGACGTCCGAGAGAAGCTCCAAAAAAATGTGTGTTCAATACAATGTCCATAATTCGCCTTGTCAAACACCACTTATCAATTTGTACTTTACTATTTGAGTTCCATAAATTAAAAATTTTATTTTATCTTAAAAATCCGTAAAAAGTTGAAGAGGACCATAAAAAAAGAAGAAGGAAAGAGTATAATTCTTGACGTTCATTAAAGCATCATTCAAATTTTCATCTGTGAAGACAAATCCAAATGCCGATTGCTAAACTTCATGTACTTTGGTCTGAAGAGCAATATAATCAACGGGTCACATGCGTAACAAGATCTATATTTGCTTTTGCCTTGGCTGCTGTTTTCCATGTGGCCTCAGCCTATCTTTAATTTAACCCCAAACCTTAATTAGAGATTCGAGATGATAAACTTGGCATTAAGCAACCATCAAGGCATCAAGTTTATGGACCACCTTCGAACAATGGGCCGAATACTTATTGCCGAATTAATCATTTTTACGAACTCCGAGGTCCCATCTCCGTTTTAGGTGGTGGCCCGTCCGAGATCCACTTACAAACTCTGACGTAAGGCTTCGAGCGAGTGACACTTTAAGAACAAACTTTGGCTCATACTCGGGTTGTGAAAATCTTCCTTCAACCCTATGTATAGTGACAATTAATAATAGCTAAATGTTTTTAGCGACTCTTTTTCTAATACTTTCAGCAACAATTATTAACAGCATTTTTTTAACGTCATTAAATAAAAGTCACTAGAAACATTTAGTGACAATTGATTGTCGCTATATAGGGGGTAGCAGCGAAATTTTTTCCGTACTTTAATTCCCTTTTAAGTTATCCTCTCCGAGAGATCTTCACCATTTAGAATCAATAAATATTTTTAATATAATTTATTTTTTTTGTAACCTTTTATTTCATCACTCGGTCTTTTTCATCCAATCGGCTTAAATAGTCAGGATAAGTGATAAGAGATTATGCAAATCTTTACTTTTCGGTCAACAATTTTTCCTTGAAAATTCCAAGGAATATGGTTTTTTTTTCTTTTCTTTTCTGTAAGACTTTTCGCAATGCCTTATGCTCCGCTTGCCTACAGTTTTCTCTGTTTTTATTTTCTCTACGCTAACTATCTTCATTTGGACACTGTTTTCAAAATTTTCAAATTCAAATGTTGTTTCATCAACTTCTTGCAAATATGTTATAGCAGTTATCCAACTCATTCTGACATATGTATGCTCACAAAATAATTATCAAACAATACCGTGGTGTTTTCACGATTTTTAGGAATAGCAAAACATTTTATATCAGTATATATGTGATTTTAAAAATAATGTCAAAACAAGTTAATTCATGTTCTTATTTATTTTTTTTGACAAGGAATCTTTTTCATTCTTAAAAAAGTATCAAACAGAAATGAATAAAATGGTAACAGAACGGGGTGTTAGCTATGGTTCCACTATTTCAATTTACTCAACCTGCAATATCTTTTCTCGTGGAACAAATAAGACCGACAATGCTTAAGCAAAATAACTGTCTAGTGAACTACAAAAGTAACAAGAAGCAATGGTGATCGAGTAGTAAAAGAGAGTGACCTAATTAATGTACAAAGCTTTATACATTGTAATCTTTTGGGTTGAATACATTTAAGTACTTCAAGAGTACGCGAAACGAAAATCTCATTTGAGGACCCAAGTTTTTAATTTTTACATGTCAGTGTCTAGAATTTCAATTCATTTTTGCCATTAATAAGTACTTTATTTAAATTCTTAACTTTAATAACAAAACCTTTAGGGGCAAAAACGTCAACCTAGATTTGTTACTTTTCTCCTCTTTCTTGTATTTTTCAATACTTTTCTTTAACCCACCTACCTCCGCCGCCGCCACACCCCAAGCCTCACCTATCACCACCACCCACCATCACTCCGAGAAGACGCCGTCGTAAGGTGTGCATGTGATAGGCAATGGGGTGGAGCAAAGGGGTGGGTGAAGGGTTGTGCGGTAGTGGAAGAGAGGTAAGATGGGCGGGGGGCACCGTGCTTTGAATTTGTGCTAGCTTGTGTTTTTGTGTCTATATTTTTATGACTGTGTGGGTATGGGTGGACGGGTGGAGGATTGCGGTAGTGGAAGGATGGTAAGATTGGGGTGGGGGGGGGCACCGTGTCGGACACATCTTGAAGAAGTGTTCACGCATATGGGGTCAAAATACATTATTTCAAACTTATTTCATGGGCCAATCTGGTTTTTTTTAGAAATGAACTTTTAGGCCAATTCCTATTCAGATAGACCCAACAAAAGTTACCTTATTCGTTATTTCTCATCTCTTTCTCTTTTCTTTCTTTTTGTTACCTAAAGCATCCAAGCTTCCCAATTCAGAGTAAGAGAGGTCAACATCTCCGACATCATTTACAGACTCATCTTGCTATATAATACTTCTCTTTCATGCCTTTGGTCCTATATCTTTTTTCCTTATCTCTTGTTACTGTTGAGACTTTAATCTTGGTACTCTTGAGTAGAGGTGAGCAAGGTTCAGTTTGGAGGTCAAACCGCAAACCAAACCGTTATCCTTCGGTTTGAAAAATTGTGAACGGAACCAAACCAAACACTATCAGTTTGGATGGTTCGGTTTGACCGGTTTAAACGGTTCGGCTTAATCGGTTTGCGCCCATTTAAAGACGTTGTTCCTTTACACACTACTAATTGAAGTTACATTTTTTCTAAATTGCATGTAATCTTATTTCATTTTATATATATAAGTTATCATTGATGAATGAGAAAGAATGGGTAAATATAAATCAGATATTGGTCACAAATTTTTTATCTTATATGTATTGTCAATATTTTCATTTATTTTAACTTTCAAGATTTGTTTATTTAGATTTGCTTAGTACCCTCTATGTGTAATTATCAACGGAATGTTACTAAAAATAAATTAACATATCATAGGTCAGGTCAGTTCAGTTTGGAATCCGTTTAAAAAATGTGAACCAAATCGAACCAAGGTCGATTTGAAAAACGTGAAACCAAACCCGTTAAGATCTTTGGACAGTTCAGATTGAATTGATTCGATTTGATCGGTTTGAGCGGTTCGGATCGATTTGAACAGTTTGGTGCTCACTCCTACTCTTGAGACATTCAACTACTTTCTTGTTAGAGACCTTCTTTTTTGTTTTCGTTGAGACCATTTTATGTTATTTGCTTTCTTTCTCTTTTAGTTTGAATGAAATTCAGTTGCTCGATATATAAAATAAAAAAATATTAAAAAATTCAACGGTGTACTGCGGTGTCCAAAATCAGATTTTTTTTAGAAATTGCGGTGTCCGGTGTCCCAATCAGTGTCGAACACAGAGTCCGTGTCCGTGCTACCTAGGCGGTGACAATGTTAGGGCACCAAACTCGATTCACAGAGCCAGCATTTACATACCTACAATTGTTAGCGTCACCGTGGAGCCTAGTTTCCTGTCATTCTCTAGTGTTGGAGAGACGAAATCATTCACAATGAGGGTCACGGGACCGAGTATTGGACGAAATCATTCACCATGAGGGCCACGGGACCGAGTATTGCACAGCAGCCAATCGTGTCGAGTGCTATTATGTGGGAGATGGAGTCCATGTGGTGAGAACCCCACTTGTGTTTTACAGCTACCTACCTGATGCTCCTTATATGATCTTCACACGTACAACTAGACGTACTCCAACGCCTCAGGAGAATCCAATTTTCAAGGGATCTTTCATACGCTCCACAAGAATGGAATCTACGAAGCACATGCCAAAGTCATGTACGAGAATCCAAGTCTGAGGTATCAAATTTTCAAGGGTGTGTGTGTTTGGGTAAGTGGATATTGACCGTTAGTTGCGAGGCTGCAAAATTTTGCATTTGGCCAGAAAAAGCAACGGTTTTGCATCAATTTTGTGGACGAACGTAGAAAAGCACGGCTCTACAGTAAGTCACACTGTCATCCAGATTATATTTCTAAAAACTGCATAACAGACGTATAAAAGAAAATTTAATCAGGGACATGCTGCAGCAGTGTTCAGACCCCTCTATTTGTAAAACAGTTTTCAATATTCTTAAAATTGAAATCCTTGTTAGGCAAGACAAACATTATTGCTATACTAGTACTAGAGTAACGTAGCTTAAGATTCAACCAAAGTCACAGGCAAAAATAGGAGTCCAAATACTTTTATTTTCACTCTGATCATTGCATGACATCGAAAGTAGGCAATAAGATTTATTCATGGAACGTAACACCGGTATAACAAAGATGGTATAGAAACGTCGAATCACTTTCAAGTGATTTATTCATGATCAATTATAATATGAATACAACATCCAGATTCACAATAGCGCAATTCTGCAAGTCGTGTGGGAAGAGGAATCCCTACAGTCGAGAGATGCCGTCACCGACATATTAAACAAAACAATAACAGACAAAACAAAAATTCAAACCTCTATGTTTCAAACACCTAGGTCTTCCTATTTGGCTTGAACACATATTGTATGAGGGACTCCTTGATGGATAAAAGTTCAGGGAATTCCTGCTTCAGTTTGGCGGCATCAAGCTCATTGTTACTCCTTGGGGCAACAATCACCTTTGCCTGCTCCTCAAGCGTAAAGTTCCTCCAAGAGAACTTGGGATTGATGTACTCACGGTACATCTCCAAAATCTCATTGTGGCTAACAACTCCGGGGTTCGTGAAGTTCCATATCCCAGTGAGGTTTCTCTTTGCCATCTCGATGGAAATGGGAAGGAGCTCATCCAAAATAGTCATCGAGTTAGGTATGTTGACCACCTTTTCATAGGCACAGATCTTTGTGATGAAATTGCGGGGGTTGGACAAATCAGACGAGATGGGCATTCTAACACGTAGTGTACAGACGTTCTCATAATTCTTAAGCAAATCCTCCACCTACCAAAGATACAAAGAGAAGAATAAGCATTAAATTTCCATCCAACTTTATATTAAACTGCACAAAAGACTTGCATTTTAAAAAATATCTCACAAAAATTTTCATTTACACCTCTCTATAAGTAGGACATGGTGTTTCACGGATAAACGACAATAAGTACCACTTTTTAAGTGTCTCCGCCACCGCGCTGCCCAATCTTTTCCAGAAGAGGACTAGGAAATGTCAAAAATCATCTTCAAGTTTCAAAAGACAATCCAACCATTCAAGCACTAAACAAGCTTCAGGTCAAATAGATCCATCTACGCAAATCGTTCACCAATAGAACAGACCAAAATCTCAGCTTGCAGTCCTAATAATTTTACAATAACAAGCACTTCATGGAATCTTTTTTTTTTTTTCTTTTATTTGTTTAAGGGGTGATTTGCATCTGAACGGATCAAGCTAAAACTAAACAAAGAAATCACATCCTTAAACAAATAAGACCAACCCCTTCACAGTAACCTAGATACATCCAAATCACCCCCTCAAAAAATTACTACCTCCTTAACATTGGACTTTCCCTTTTGACTTCTCGCAAAATCCTAGAATGATTCTGGTGCATGCAACAACTGAATCGAACTCAAATAGCAATCGTGGATTAAATAACTATCGCCTGGCAAGTCAAGCTCCGCTAACAACAATCAAATTTCAAATGCAGAAAATCAAACAAAAGAGAGAGTAAGATCAACCCTTAAAGCGCAATCATCCCAATCAAACACATAAACGGCACCCATAATAAATACCCCAGATCTACCACATTACACATAAACAGAAGGCACACACACGTACACATACACATACCAAATACCATAAAGTAAATGTAGCACAATTGAATCAAATGCAATCCAATACACGAGCCCACACATGATTAAAAATGAAAACGAAAGAAAAGTATCTTACCATAGCTTTGGTCTTGGAATAATAGGATCCGGTGAAATTCGGAGTATCCTCCTCCTTGAACCCGACTCCCGATCCAAGCGGGTGAGCCGAATCGTACTCGAAAATACACCCGGTGGCGTAATTGATCAGCACGAGGCCTTTCTCCCTGCAGAGATCCGCAAGGGTGAGGGTGCCCACCACGTTGGCCCGGATGGTCTCTACCTTGTGGGTCTCGCACCAGTCCACGTTGGGCCTGCCCGTCACGCCCGCGGCGTTGAAGACGTGGGTCGGGTTGACGGACACCAGGTCGGCCAAAATGGATTCCCGGTTCTCCAGGCGGCCGGAGCCGTAGGCGTAGTCGATGCCCTGCGCCTGGCAGAGCCGGCCCAGCACGCCGCCTATCCAGCCCGTCTTGCCGTAGATCAGGAACTTGTAGGGCTTCGCCTGTGAGGAACCGTTGGTGGCTTGGTGGCCCATGATGGGGATACAGAATGGATCTGCTGGTGAAGGTTGTGGTGGTGGTGGAAAGATTGGATCTTTAGGAGCTCTTTATTTATGGGATTCGAATCGGAATAGTTTGTTTAGTATATTTTGGGACAGCGATGCGTCGGAGATGTGAGACCGTTAGATTTGTAAGAAAATGTTGGGGAGTGGCCTCCCTCATGCACACACATCTACTCCTCTCCTCTGTGTGGTCCAGATCATCTCGGATTTGCTTGGAAGTGATTGAACTAGATTTTTGTCGCTAAAGGACAGTAATATAAAGTTGCATACGCTGTTGGAGGGGGGGGGGAACGCAAAAAAAGCGTCACGGTCTCTCTCCCTCTCTTGCACTTTGGCTTGCATGCGACTCGCCGACGTGGTGTAACTCACTTATGGGATATACTCGTCGACCGAGAGCAATGCGAATAAGTTTTTTTCTTCTCCTAAGCAAATTGCATTAATTAAAATTACCCATTACATCCAAAGGCAATACTCAAATGAGCATTCTTGAAAAAAAAAAAAACAGAGACAACGCAACCAAACGGATGGTTCCTGAAATGACCAACATGACCTTGGAGGAAAACACAGTAAAGATAAGGACTACTCGTATTTGGAAATATTAAATTAAGGGGTAGCTAGATTGGGAAGGTGCAAGAAATTGCATCAGATCCCTCGCTCCCCTTGAAATAGATGTGAGAGCCTTGGGCTGCATAAAGTGGCAATTTACATTACTGCCATGGTCAACATCGGAGCCATAGACGGTAGAGGGGGGGTCCTCCCAAGGCTGGATCAGAGCAATCCGCAACTCAAAGGGAATGTGCATCCTCTAGATCTATTAGATCCGACATCTTCAAGCCACAAACCCATCTTTACGGACCCGAATCGGAGACTAGCCAAACCCGTCGAAACGACGATTTCGAGACAACAACGGATTTGAGAAAAACTCTCAAATCTGAGAGTAGCGAAATGGATGGGGTACTATTGGGGCTGAAGGAGTTCCGATCTAGTGGGAAAGTGGAGATCGGAAGGGGAAGAGATGCTAGAACTTGTTCCTCCCCTTGTGGGATCAGCCCATGGTTTTTGACATAAGTCAATGCAACGCAGTCGTTGCGATATTGCCCATCCGGATTTTGCCATGGTATGTGTAGAATTCCGAGCACATGGGGGAAGTGGTATCTTGATCTTTCGAGCACTTAATAACCTTTCTTGTTTGCCCTAAGAAATGATCCAACGGTTCCTTCAAAGATCGCAAGATCCACCGGCTAAATTTCCATTACCATATGCATACAAAATTTCTCTAGCCTCACCTTGTAAAGTTTCACTAATCCTTTTTGATAGTTGTCTCGCAAATTCCTTATAGAAAACAATATTTTTTTTTCTTAATTTGTCCCAAAATTTAAGATGATTGAACACAATGATTATGTGGTGCTTGCAAATAATTTGTTTCGTCTCTTTATTATACGTTTACTCTATGTTTGCCGTTGATCTTTAGTACAACTTATGGATGTCATCAGGTAACATTTGTTTTCTATTTCTACAGATAAAGCAGAGTTTAGGTGATAAAACGAATGATGTACCATATTCTGTTTCCTTTTATTTCTTTTAATCTTTGAGATGTTAGTACAAGGGTTACTATAATTATGAGTAAGCTATTTTATATTTTAAACTTACCTAATTATCAAATTTTGGGTAGGAAAGATAAGACAGGGTACCTATCGAAATTTTACTACCTCCTATAAACCAAAAAGAAGAAAAGGCTACGCGTTAATGGTTGCACTCATTAAAATTTTTGTCACGAGAAACTCTTCAGCAACGGTTCAAGTTGGTCTTGATCTTTAGTGACAAATTATTCCCTTTGCACTGCCATAAGTATCGATCACTGAATTTTATCACCAAAGTTCATTGGCTTAGTTACAATACAAACATCAGATCAGAAGTTGACGGGAACAACGTAAATTATGATACAGTTTGGGATGTTTGAATCCTTCTGCATAGCAAAAGCCTCACGGGAAAATGCAGCAAGACATTCAAAGTTCAAACAACCGTTTAAAGTTTGCTTTCAAATGGTAAGATTATCGCCACGATCTTGAAAAACACTCAGATGCTTTCCCAGACCCCCCACAATGCTCCCACCCACATCTGGGAATGTTTCGCAGCCAGGAAGGGGATTCACATTGCCTTTTCTGTCCACTTGAACCGGGTACTTGAGAAGGTGACCTTTCATTTCGGTGACTTCCTCATCTGCATACTGCTTCCAGTTCGGCTCGCTCAGCGACCTTACTCGCCTCATGCATTCAAGGCTCTCTGGCCACTCGAAACATTCCTCGAGATCACCAATGTGCTCTGCCCAGAGTGACTTCCTGTAACCGTATATCTGCACGATCGGATGAAGATAGTCACATGCATATTCCTGTTGGCAAAAGGCACCCAAGCCAACAAGCAGACAATGGATTGGCCTAATCTTCAAAAAACTCCTTAACTTTAAGGAATCAGTTTATCATCATCTCAAGGAATTAGTTTATTATCTTCTTATCTTTCTGGTTTTGTGAGATCTTTAGGTTCTTAATTTCAAGTGTCCTTATTGTATTTATTTAAATATAACAGCGATGGAAAAAAAAAGGCATGCCGAGTTCTGCACAATTCAGGGTTCTTGATTTCCTTATGGTATCAAGCCCTTCAAGGGCACACAAAAGCCTTTTCCTGAAACTCTCTTTTCTCAATATCATGGCAATGGCTTCTCAAAGAACCAATACCCTTTTCCTTCTGGCATCAATGTTGCCTTAAGAATCAAACTTGGTCTTTGGCTTCGCCCGCAGCCCAATTTGACGGGGAGTATTGACGAAAGTCACCCAAGCCAACAAGCAGATAAAGGATTGGCTAGTCTTCAACGAAATCCATAACTTAAGGAATGAGTTTATCATCTGATTTTAAGGAATCAGTTTATTACCTTATCTTTCTATTTTTTGAACCCTTTGAATTGTGGATTAGGTTGTTAATTTTTAACTATCCTTAATTCATTGTAGCTATTTAAACATAACAGCAATGTAAAAGAAGGTGTGCTGAGTTCTGAACAATTCAGTTTTCTTATTTTCATTACTCCCTTTCTGAATCCACTTAAGCAAACTACCTAGTAGGTCAATGACAATAAAATAGAAGAGAACTTGACACCGGACAACTTGTGGTACTATATTAGAGAAGAATTGAGATGAGTAGAAAGCATGGCAGAATCTCTTACCTCAAACTTGGAACAGGCATTTTTAAAGTGGCATCTAAGAGTATAAACCTCGCCAAAGAACATTGCAAATTAAGCCAGCTGGCACATGAAGTGAGTGTGAAGATACTTAAATTTAGTACTTTTCGGTTGATGAATTATTCACTTCTACTCACTGAGCAGAGTATGTGTACCAATTCTACACTGTGAAGCAAATGATGGTTGTATCAAGCCAGATACTAATATAAGGTGTAGGAGTGATACTATTTATCTGAAGACTGATGCTTGTAATTGATTGAAGGATACCTGGCCGTGTGGACTAGACTGTTTGCTTGCCCAAGTATGGTGAGGCTGGTAAGCACCCATGGCAATCTCAGTGTCTCTGGCACCATCTAAGGAACGTTGGTTGATGTTTGCCGACCCCAAAATGACATACTCATCATCTACTACCATGCCTTTTGAATGAACGTAGATCATAAAGCGCCGGCTGTTACGAGTTTTTGCCTGGGTACCAACGCAACAAGGTAGACAAGGATGAAAACAGTTGCAACATTAGGAAGCATAATATATGAAGAGGAAGCTTAAAAATAGGTAAAAGGCCCGAGTGAGAAGCTACCTCGGGAGTGTTTCTGGTAGTCGAACTTCCGGCAATTGAAGTGCCGTCCCTGTCTTGAGCCTCGCGATTACCAAGGCAGAAGAAAACCAAGTAGTCTTGCGGCTCATATATCTCCTCAAGTTCAGCCTCTACTAAAGCATTGTAAATTTCTTCATACATCATTTTCATTGTATGGTGCTGCAAAAATTGCAATAACCAAGTCCATTAGATGCAACTAGCGGCCGCCCTAAACATTATATCACCCATTCTGACTATAATGCTTTTTATATAATACACCCGCATGAATTACTTTTGATAAATGTGTTTGGTTGGGGGTACCTGCCAAAAAAGAATCCTTTGAGTCACAACACCAGTTGGAACACCCTCCGGCCACATTGGGATGACAACATATGCAGAAAACCTCTCATTTGCTCTGATTTTACTTGCAATCTTAAGAGCAATTTCCCTTGGTATCAAATTATCTGCACCTGCAGGAAAACATGAGCTCATGAGCTTGTCTTTTACGCAGTATAAAGTAATCATATTAATTGCCTGCAATCTTTTGATGGAGAGAGTAAAACTTTGGGATTGAGGAAACCGACTCCAACCCAGTCTTTTCTCATGATTCCAAGTTATCAGTTTTCTTCCCAGCAATCAGACAAAGTTAGGAAATGGCTAAGGGGCAATAGATCAGAGGAAGCATGTTTAAGAAGCTTTAGTACGTAAATTCCATGGCAGGGAGCTATCGAAAGGTGACAAATAAACAGTTCCTCTATTTTTCATTTCCATTTCAAAACCAGTAAACCATACGGGACTAAATACCTTACCTAACTTCGCAAAACTTGTCCAGTTACATGACGAACCAATGAAGTACTGATTCTCGATGTATATGTAACGTTTGGCAGCACGAATTGCCGTTACATACGCTGTATGTATGCCCCTGTCTACCAGCAAATTCTTTTCGCATGCCAGATTCTGTTACAAAACAGCGATACATATCAACTAAACCTCGTGAAGGAGGAAACTAAAGCCCAAAACCTACTCACCCTTGTCGTAGCATCCCTTGGGTCATCTGGAAAATCTTTCACAGAGTTGGAGTCGATCGAGCGAAATATCTATGATTGCAGAGAGTTAGTTGTGAAAGGGATGCATTAGACTTTATGGCACTTCACTTAGATGTTAATGTATTCCATGTTAAATGCTGCAGTTAACTGATTGTTGCAATCTAGAAAAATGCACTTAAAGATGGGAAACTGCGTGGCAAATGAGCACATTTGAGGGGCATTTGAGGAGAACAGATTGTTTGTGTCAACTGGAAAGGAGTGCCACATCTGACGACGTTTTGACTGTTTATACATGTCTTTGATCACAGTATAGTTATTTGTTTCCATGAGATTCCCCTACCGTTGTGCACATTAGGTTCAGCATCTTAACAACGATGCTTATTCAGGATTTTAATTAGAAAAATATGACATGGAGAGCAAAAGAGTCATAATGCACTAAACTTTAACTGAAAAGATTTATCCAACAGCAAGAGTGAGTATCATATTCTGGGGAGTTCTACTGCCAAAGCAGCCAACCTAATATACCTGGGAATGCCAAACTTCTGCATCATCCTGACTTAGACAGGGTGCATCTCCCATGCCTATGATTTCAGGAGGTCTTTTAATTTTCATCGGGGCAACTTTACGTAGCTTCCCCTTCAGTTTCCGAAGCCCGTGAAGTTCTGAAGCTTTTGGCAATCGTTCCTCAAAGTTGGTGAGTACATCATATGCTGCTGGACCATCAATTTGACAGTGTAGATCATGCCACGGTTCTCTTGGACAACCAAAACTAGGCTTCTGGCAAAGTAAAATCATGAATGGCAAGATTAAAATAAGGAGATGACAAGTCCTCCAATATCTTCAAAACACGTCGTCTGCAACATTAAGTTACAATGGATTTTTTACTACAATATTTTAATTTTGTAGATCGTTAAATATAGAAAAGCACAAAGACCATACCAGTTGTTATGATTGTGGCCCTTTTTCGCTCGCTTGTTTTGAGATACTAGGTCGTAGATAAACCACGTCATGTTGTATAAGAATTCCGTTCATAGAATTTATTCGTGAAAACAAGCAACTGTTAGCACGTCATTCAGTGCCTATAGCAAAACAAATCGTTTATCGAGCATCAAGACTGCCAAGCATTAACTACATCTTCATGCTAGAGAATTAAGCTGACGAGATTCTGAAAAGACTTGAGCTAAACTAAAGAGAACTGATCCTACGTTGATATCAGGGTGAAGTCCATCCAAAATGGTCAGCTTCCAAATGATTTGTCTATAGGACAAAGCTCTGCTGAGAAACCAGATTGGAGGAGCCTCTCCTGCCTGGAAAGACGGCGACTTACTAAAGAGCTTCTTTTATTATGCAATTGCACCTCAGATGACTCGTTATCTTTTATTTCAAACAAACATCCTATTGGAGCACTCATGGGGGGTTCAGGCGCACTACAACATTGTGGCATGCAAGTCAGTCTACATGCTTCTGTGCAATGATGAAAGAGTGAGACAATAAGTTGTAGTCATTGAGAACAGAAATGAGTTAGGGGCTCAAGTGCTTCACCAAAGCAATAAGACCTTTAAAGCTGCTCTTCAAGTGCATTTGTAGCAGTGCTAGAACTGTCGTTTTTGCTATATTTAAATTAACATGCAAGCCTCAGACATGCTTGAAACTTGTTGCTACTGTGGAAAGTCGGTTTTGTGCGTGCCTTGCATTTCAATTTCTGCTGGTGTAAACGGTATATGAACATCAGATAGGCCACTCTACGGATGTTTTTACCTATATCTATATAATCAAAATTACGTATAAGATTTTTGGAGTTCTCATATTTATGACAAATCAGATTTTAGAGGCTTTTCCTTGTGCCATATCAGCTACAATCTTTATTACGAAAGTCCCCCAGTTCGGTTGGACTCTTCATTTAACAACTAAAAAATCAGATTTATAGCAAAATTAGAACACCTATACGTGCAACTTTAATTTAATGTCCTAACCAATGACAAAACCTCATGTATCAATCTCCATAAACTACAAAACTACTGTCTATCCTTTCAGCAAAACATGCCAGGTAAACGCAATCTTTCTCTTTCTATTTCTTTTATTGCTTTCCCCTTCTTTCGTACTTTGCTTGAGTTGGCACCATGTGCTCAGGGACACTGTAGAATCGGTTGGGAGGGAAGGGGATTTATTCAGACAAGAATACCTTTTCTAAACGACTTTGAAAAATATCTCCATAATCATATTGTTGTATTTGGATATGACATTCAAACAAGACCTTCAATCTGTTTTTGTATTGCCGAACAAACGCTTTGTATTCCCAAAAACACAGAGCACATAGGGTATGAAACGAATTTTATTAATAGTCCTAAGACACATATTTATTAAGCGCTTAGCTAAAGGATGTACGTTAGGAAAAAGAAATGGAGTAGAAAACTAGCAATGAATCAAAAGATCGGATGCAGAGTAGTAAAATGAAGAAGCTTGTGATTCACGCTGCTATTTATAGCTATATGAAATGGAGAATACTAATTTGGAGATACTCTGTGATTAGCATCTCTTACTTGATTCTAAATTGCAGCTCGGAGAGAAATTTCTTCAAGGCTATTGCTAAATAGACTAAACTCAAAGCTATCACCCCAAAATGGAGGAAGATAAGATTAGCATGCCCCAACCTCTACCTGCACTTCAGCCCCAGGAAACCAACCACGATGTATTCTTGCTTTTTGGAGGTAAAAAGACTCCCTGTTTAAGGCTTTGGTGGGTGCTGGGTTCCATACATTTCTAGGTGGGAGTGATGTACGAAGAGAAGAAAGCAAGGAGACAGTGAAGGAGGAGCTCGACAGTGTTCTTTTTCAGAAATTGCCAAAAAAGCCTTAAACAGGGATGTTCCATACAGTCCCTGTACTGTTTAAGGCTTTGGTGGATCCTGGGTTCCATACATTCCAAGTAACGCTTTGGTGCCTTGATTTACCACTAAAGATCCTCCAAGAAAAGAGTCACTTTCAAGGTTTAACCAATTTATATTCCAGACTCTGCTTCAAACAATTTCTTAATGATAATTTCAGTAGCCCATGTACGTAGAACTATAATTATTTAAACATAGACAAAAAAATATTGCAAGAGCTGCTCTAAAAAGCACATGCCATATGTGCTTCTCGTGAAAGAAGATATAAGGTGTGACTATAGGACATTTATAGATTTGTCAATATTTTATAAAAAAGGAAAAAAAATGGTGAAATTAGATCTACACCCTTTTTTGAGACCACACCTCTTTGTCACTAGAAGAGGCAACACAATGGGTCTATCGTAATACAAAAATGTGAACATTCTTTATAGGTACAAGGAAAAAAAAACAATGAAAGAAGATAAAAAAGGACTAAAAAGCAGAATGCTGGTGAAATTTATTACATCTTTTCACTTAGTAGTAGCTTTACATGATAGAATAGTATATAACCGAAATTTGGGCTTAAAGGTTCTTGCGCTTTTTTAATGGTTATCGTTAATATAATTCTTATCGTAGGCAGTGGACTAATTTATCGCAGAAACTTAAGTACGTAAGTAATGTCAACTATATTCTTAACATGCATCATATATTAGGCGATATATTGACATTAAATCCAAATTACATCGCAGTACTAACAATATTGCAAGACTAGCAAAGTAAGAAATAACTGAAAGGGAATAATGATATATACATGTTGTTTATGGCAAATGTCGGACAACAACAGAGGAGTTTATCTATTTACCTTGAAAGTAGGATTGTGAAAGTCATCTTTATGTTCAGTTTGCGAAGTGGTGAAAAGAGGATGCTTTGGAGTATCATAGCGCCCCATGGCCAAATCAAAACCTCCAAGAAACGCAGTGATCTTTCTCTTGCCATCACCAGCATCGGCATCCACAATCACAGTTTTTTGATGATGACTGTAGATAAATCCAGCTTCCTGAACCCCAATCATTCAAATGGTTCGTGAAAATCCTAAATCTAGAAATCACATGCAAGAAACAACACTCTTGAAAAACATATATAGGCGCGTACAAATAATTAGAACAAAGCAAAATTTACTGTTTACAAACTACAAATGTCAATCCGGGTGTGGAAATTATTGCAACACGTGGATCCATGCCCAAAAAAGTTGATTCCCGGTTATCTTCTTTCATCTATTTCGTTTCCTTATGAAATTCTGCATTAACCTGTTTCGGCCTAGGGTTTGCTGCGTATAATAAATTATGGACTCAATAACAGACAATGCAGTACTTTGCGCAACCCATCGATGTCAATGAACATCAATATATCAATACAAACATGGACTCAAGAACAGACAATGCAGTACTTCGCAACCCATCGATGTCAATGAACATCAATATATCAATACAAACATATAACGAACGAATTCATCCGTGATTTTGTGACAAATGTTATTCTTTATTTCGAGCTCTCCGGCGAAGTCTAATCT
Organism: Escallonia rubra; assembly: GCA_033065855.1. Lineage (NCBI taxonomy): Eukaryota > Viridiplantae > Streptophyta > Magnoliopsida > Escalloniales > Escalloniaceae > Escallonia > Escallonia rubra. The sequence continues at coordinate 49,465 of JAVXUO010002308.1, read as the reverse complement.
TGACTTTTAATTGAACTCTTTATTACTTGATTAATTATGATTTCTATACAATGAATTTAACACTTACTATATGTAATAGTCCAATATAATGACACAAATTCATTTTCTTTATTTACCTGTACGCGGCGAATCTTGAAGCAATCATTTGTTACTAACATTTTGGTTGACTATGCATAAGGCCCTTCAAAAAATGGAAGGAGAATAAAACGTTTTTTTCGAGTTGGATTATAATTGTAAAGCGTTACTTGGAATAAAATGCATATCATAAGATGTTCTTTTATTAGGTTTGAACACGTAATCATCAATTAAAACATCATATTGTTCGTTACCTAATTAGAGACAAGTATCTAATGTTAAAAAGTATTTTTGTAAGATTTTTAAGAAAATGATATAGCGGGTGTGTGGCTAAAATTCACACCCTCTTTTTTCATACCCATTTGTTTCTCAGGAATGAAAAAAGTGTTACTAAAATATCTCTTATTAAATCCACAACATTTGCTCGCTAAAAGTGCTTAACACTTTTAATTCTTCAGAAACAAATGGGTGTGGATTAACAAAAAAATCAATGTTAGTTTAGCCCCATGATATACCAATGCATTATAATGTTGCCAAACAAGTATCGTGTATTGAATTGCTAATTGGTATATTGAATTGCTATATTCAATAGCAAGTATACAAACCAAAGTAAAGCTAAAATATAGTGAAAAAAAGGAATAAACTTAAAGTACAACAAAAGCATCTCTACGATTAACTAAAATTAACAACAAATTAAGATTTTTATATGGTCATGTATTAATTGTCAGCGAAAAGCTCGGTAGTATGCTAGTAGTCAAATAAAAATTCAACTCTCCTGCATATTGCAAAGAAAACTTAATAATGGCATCACAGTACAGAAATTACTTATTGGAAGAAGAAAATTTTTATGGGTAACCACTGACACAAAATTTATCTTTTGTATCAAACCTTATTTTTGAGGTGACTAGGACCTGTTTCAGCATGCCAGCGGCAGAGTATCACTTGCACTGAAGAACCCTTGAAGAACTTCTGAGTTTCCTTATCATGGGTTTTCATTGTCCCTTCCTACAAGTTATAGATTCATTAGTATGGAAGGGCTGATGATACCTGCTTTTTCCACCACTAAATGAAAGCCGTAAATGTATACCCTCGCATAAAAGGTTTATATAAAATTATATACATGCATAAAAACCAAAAACATAGCTATGACATTGTTTTTAGTATTAATGCTTTTGCTAGAGTTTTATATCATGATATAAGCTCTAAAGGCTCTAAAACATCACGAAGAGAGAAAATTTATGAAGTAAATGGATTTCACTTTTGGATGTGGTTCATTTAGTTTTAGAGTTTAGAACTCAAGCTCGCCAACATATTCAAATGAGGAGTGTAAACTTATAAATTTTCAAGTAATCTTCAAATAGTTCATACAATGTAAGCCTAGTGAACTATATCCATTCAATTCATCCTGCCATCCCACCAAACATTCCAATTATGTAAAATACCTTTTAAGGCTTCCTAGCCCCTTTTCTTAAAGTGAAAGATGGCAAGTAATTGCAAATTTTTTGGTCAAATCTACTTATGTTTCTCTTTGTAGTCATAAGATTGCAGCATCTTATATAACTATTTTGCATACTCAGAGGTTGTGCAAATTGCAACAACACAATTTAGATGGGAGGTGTGAAGAAATATCGAGAGAACCATTGTATGATGGTAATCCCCTTTGATCATGCGCTGAATTAAGATGGTGGAGATCAAGAGTCACTACTCATTAGAATTTTGCTGCAATTAATTCTTGAACAGAATAACATGGAACGCAAAGAAGAAGGGGATTGCTTGATGTTGTTGGTGTTTATTTTGGTAGGATTAAATCAAGCTCCTGCTTTTATAGAATGTATAGATGCACAAAACATATTTACTTTTCAAAAAGGAGAACCATGCATGTGGCGTGGAGAGATGAAGAGTTTTTCGAGGTCCATGATATTAATTCTTGAATGGTTACAAGCAAGGTCAATCATCAACTAGAAGAAAATTGCAAGGTATGTCTAAGAAATGATTTACAAGGTTATTCATGCTTTTATAGGTAGTACAACTATAGATTACCTTAGGCTCTTTCTGAAGTTAAGACACTATTTGAGGAAATGACATTGTTCTGATGTTTTTATCGCACGAAGAAGGAAAGCATACCAAAGTATTAGTCTATGCAACAGGAAACATGTAAATTGAAGACGAAGATAATAAGTTCTCACATGTATATGGCCCCCGACGGTGTAAGAGGTAAAATCATCCCACACAAGGAGCACTACTTCCACACCTTGCTCTGCCTTCATTTTGAGAAATTCCCCCAAAATGCTCTCGGTTGCATTACCACCATCGCGAACGAGTCTAACTTTGTGGTAGATGGACCACCCTGCAATGTATATCAAATGCTTAGCTTTCTTCATACCATCAAAGATGTCGGCCCAGCAACTTCCGTGCATGTATGGCACATCATTGTCGAGCTTCAAATTCGGGAGGTACCCATCATGGACATGAGCATCTTGATAAAGCGTGACTTTTACACCTCTCCTCAAGGGAAAATATGTACCAGGAACCTCATAATAGTCAGGACCCGCTCCTACCCCGCCACGATAAAGTGGAACATTATCCACGGGTGTGTACTGAACTGATATAGTCAAGGCAGCTCCAGGTGAACATAAGTTGCCACTTTCGTCGAGAACTTCGAAGGTACCCTCAATTTTAGTGCCAGAGAGTATACACTACACCGGGATTTCTACCGTTCCTATAACTCGATTGTGTACAACATTACTATCTTTAACAAAGAAGTAGAATTTTCCAGCATTATGCGCAACAGGGATAGAAAACTGCTGCATCCACACAGGGTTTTCACAGTTTTTTATCACAAAAGTTCTACCGATTGTAGCACCAGATAGTTCAATTATTACATAGGGGTCACTTGTTCTCTTCTTCTGAGATATCTCAGTGCAGCTGCTGATACTGACCGTTGATCCGTGACGAAACAAATCCTTGTTTGGAAGATTCTTGGCCTCTTTCACCCATATATCGAAATTCCCATGCAATAACAAAGCCTTTTTGTCTTTGGAATCACCAGTTCCATAAAAGGATGAAATTAGGCTTGTGACAGCATGATCTAGCTTTCTAACCGATACCATCTTCCTTCTTCAGTACATAAAACTATACAGAAAACAATAAACATACACTAGCTACACACATTCTCACCACGAACGCAAACCATAAGCCGTTGAACCTGAAACCACTCTTGCCACTTCAAATCTCTTATGCAATTAAGAAGTATGGTTTAGCACCAGCATCGAACTTCAAATCTCTTATGCAATTAAGAAGTATGTTTTAGCACCAGCATCGAACATATACCAATCATCAACAAAACATCCCAGAAATACCCATATACGATAACACACTAAGAACAATGGACTGCTTACAGATCTATAAACACTAGCTACATTCTCACCACGTACGCAAACCATAAGCCGTTGGGCCCTCTAAAACCACTCCCGCCACTTGAAATCTCTTATGCAATTAAGAAGTATGGTTTAGCACCAGCATCGAAGATATACCAATCATCAACAAAACATCCCAGAAATACCCATATACCATAACACACTAAGAACAATGGACTGCTTACAGATTTAGTTGTCAGTAGTGAGGGCTGTATACGAAGCGAATTTCGAGTTTGAGCCGAGCAGGGGTGTGTTCGAGCTCGGTTCGTATATTTTAAAGCTCGGTTCGTGTTCTTTTTATGAGCCAGACATGGATGTTTGAACTCGGCTCCAGTTCCTCAACGCAAAACTCGGGCCTGGATCGGTTTGTTTATCTAAAAAAGCAAACTAAACCGGAGAAGGAGAAGAAGCTGAAGTCGACGGAATTCTGGATCGTCGCAAGATCGGAGACCGGATAAGATCCCAGATCTGATCCGGGGTGATGTGTGGGCTTGAGGGTGAGAAAGAGATGAGCGTGCGTGAGAATTAGAAAGAGAGGGTGTGTGTGTTTGTATCTCCGATCTTCCATTGTGTGCGTTGCAGAAGTGAAGGAGAGGAAGAGGGGGGCGGCGGCGGTAGGAAGTTTAAGAAGTACGACGAAGTGGAGAAGAGAGTGTCTGACTGGTAGGTAAGCCCTGTGTTGGTGTTGGCTTTACATTAATAATGAACACAGAGCCATAGATTCCTTGAATCTCGGGAGAATAAAAATGGGATAACAACATAACATATGGACCCCGCGCAGCAAACTCGCTTTCAATGAAAATTTCGATTTTCTGCGTACATCAATGCTTTCCAAAAGTAGCCATCCATGACAACGTTGATACCTTTTGATAAAAGAAAAGAAAGTCACCGACACCGAGAAGACTCTTTACAGGGTGAATTAATTACGGATAAATAAAAAGAATGCAAGACATTTAAAACTTATGATTATAACTCAAATATTAAAAAATATTAAATACATATTTATATGATAATATGACACATGCTCATAAAAAAAGTCTGTGTGTGTCCTTTTGAAATGTATACTATGAATGTGTAAAATTGATATGAGATAATGGTAACGAAATAATTTTAATAATGTTCACAAACCTAAGTTTTATACCATACACATTACATTTATAGTAAAAATACAAACTCAACAAAAAAAATTTATCAACAATAATTTTAAACCTCAAAAAAAAAAAGGAGAAAAAAAAATCACCTATGGATAATGTTTTGAGAGTTAAAAAAATGATAGCGACCCACTATTTTACACAACACAAAATAACATAAATTCATCATAAAGGTTGAAAAAAGAAACCCTAGTTGAACTTGTAGATGTTCTGACTCAATCCTATGTCAGTATATTTAAATTTACAATTATATGCACAAGTTAGTAGAAGCATAGTCAGTCCAATTTAAAAATATTTATATAAAATATATGATAATACCTGAACTTGGGTAAGTTTAAGGATGGATTTTAATAAGGTTTTCTTTTGTACTAAAAGACATATTAGTGAAAAAATTTAACCTCTTCAACGAACAAATGTTGAAATTTATCTAGAAATGCAATAATTTTCCCTCCCCTTTCTTAAAAATAAAAAACACCCTTAACTTTTGTAACTTTTATAAATTTAAGAATTTTACTTATAAGAAAACATATTTAGTCATTTAACCCCTTGGGATCATTTGTTTACGGTGGGTTAGACCGACACCCGTTTTGGTTAAATTCATACATTTTTGTTACTTAAAGATGTATCAATGAACTGTTAACCTCTTCAGCAGCATATTATGAAAATTTAGCCAAAAATATTGTAGTCTAGCCTCACTTTTTTAAAAATAAAAAATACCCTTAATTTGTGTCAACCTTTTATTTTTAAAAGTGATACTTTTAATAAAAAAAATGTTTAGCCATTCAATCCCTTAAGATTACTTTATATGCTAGAGCCAGATCCTAACCCATTTTGGTTATATTTATAGTCTTTTGTCATTAACAGACACATTTGTAAACTTTTAGCCTCTTTAGCAAAAAAATGTTTAAAGTTGGCCAAAAAAATTGCAATTTAGCTTCACATTTTTAAAAGTCATAAGTACCCTCAATATTTAAAAACTTTTTAAACTTAAAAAATGTATTTAAGAAAAATAATGTTTAGTCATTTAACCCCTTGCGTATGAAAAGTTAAGAGTTTTCAAGCTATAAAAAATTATTGATCATTTAAGCTCAAACAAATTGGAGTATTTATCAATTGGCTTTTATATAATCCTAATACTTATAAGAGTGGAATACAAAAAGACAATAGCCATATGAAGAACATGTTACCATTCAAATATATGGTATTCGGGGTTATAGTGGATCATAAAAAGACAATAACCATATGAAGAATATGTTGTCATGTAAATAAGAGTATTCCAATAACTCTAATACGGACATAGAAATATTTACTTACAACGAACTCAAATCATAATCAAGAGCAGAATAGTATGATCTAGTATTCTTATGTATTTAAAAATTCCTAAAAAAAAACTCTAGTTTTACAATAACTTTATTACACCAATATGTCCGTATTTGATATCTAGAATTAAACTTCAGTTTACAATAGTTTTAATGTACTAATATGTTTACATTGAAATCTATATACCTGCACAATAATTTAAATATGTAGCATACGCTTCAATATACAAATACAAAATTTTAAAAAAATATTGAGTTCCGACATAATATTCAATTTAAATTAGGTGCATTACATTTATTCTAAAAGGTTATATATAACTCTGTTATCTGCAAGTTATTTTATTTATTTATTTATTGAATTTGATGGAGAAGATATAGTAGCTATAAAGTTTTAACTGTGATTGGAGGCGATAGGTTTTGATAGAAAATTTTCAGTAATCAGAAAGTATGTAGGAGTTCAAGGATGATTTTAAAGGATTTTCACAGGATATTTCTCTCTCTCTCTCTCTAGTAAAAGTTAAAACAACCCTTAACTCTTACAAAAACATATATTTCTAATAAGGGTATTTTAAAGAAAGGGGCTTGACATCTTAAGAGAAGTAAAAAACAGTCTTGTACTTTAATTATTACAGTCAAATTCAAAACGACTATTTGATGGAAAATAAAGTTCTAAGTGAAAAGCATCCATAATCTTTTATGAAGACTTCAATTTAAAAAGAACATCTTAAGGAAATAAATGTTTAGATATTTAACCGCAGTTCAGATTACTTATGCATTTAAAAGATCCTAAAATTAAACTATATTTTTACGATAACTTCTTTACACAAATATATCTGTATTCAAAATCAATCAATATTAATATACCTATAGAAAGGCCAAGTTCTTCGCTGATTTTATGTTTTTTGGTTAGCTCTGAGGTTACTTTAAATATGAACTTATAATGTCCTGAACATATCTTGAATTTGGACTTCATAATTACAAGAAAGTCCAACAAACCGTACATTTAACCAGAAATAAACATTCATTGAACAAAAAACCAATAGAAAATCTTTGGACTCATTTGACAAGTAAACATACTTGTGATTTTCGATGTTTAAATAAGAGGCTTCGGTGTTTACAAAATAAATGACTTTAATTCAGTGTTCCATACAAATATAAAAGGGATAGTAATAGCAATATCCCTGAGGTTAGGGTGAAATTACAGTTAAGGACACTAAATTTTAAAATATAACAAATTGTGACCAACAATTTTAAAAGCGCGTCAACCATGTCCATTCGTCATTAATCCGTTAAAAAGTGTGACTTTTTGCTTATATCACCAACACATATTCTTAAATTGGCAATACTACCCTTATACAATATACAAATAATATATTTTATGAAGATTTAAAACCTCATTTTTTAAATTCAAATTTGCAATCAAAATTTCTAAAATTTTAAAAACTCATTTGGAAAATAAGATTTAAAGCCCTCATTTTTTCTATCTCTCTCCAAATCTTTTAACTACAAAATCTTTCAAAATAATAAAAAAACCATAGTTTTCATTTCTTCCCAAAACCTTAGGCCCCGTACGTTTACCATATTCGTTTTCTGTTTTAGCAATGATGATGAAAATGATTCTTTTTTTGCGTACTTGTTTGTGGGGCTTAAAATCTCAATATGCAGGCAAGCAAAGCTCGACCAACCAAGAGTAGTGGGATTAAAGCTGGCAAGCAAAATGAACTACTACCCAGGTGAGCAAGCTCTTTGCTTAAGAAATTGAAGATGTGGGATTTAAACTCCCGGTTTGTGGATATATGAATGGGTATCCTGGCTATCCTCCATGTATAATATGGTCAAGAGGACTATATGATAAACACCCAACTGACGAGTATGCAATATGATATAGCTAAATATATCCACCCAACCAACTTGTGACACGTGGCGTGATTTATTCTAAATGGGCTAACGAATTGATATCAGATAGACCTTGAGAGAGGTGATGAAGATTGGTTAGGACTCATATACTAAAGGAAGAATCCTAGTATGGCTCTTCTACAAGAGGATTAATCAGAAAAGAGTTTTGAAGAAGGAAGGAGTCTAGAGGTGACCTATATATTGGGCAGATCTTCAGGTACACAGGGAGGTTCACACACACAAACACCCAGTTCATTTTCGATTATTCGGACTCCTACCCTAGTAGCGACGTTCTGACTTTAGCATCGGAGCATCCTCCACCGGAACATCCCCGGTGGTCACTCCGTGTTCTATTTTGCAGGTGCATTTCCTAGCCGTGGTCCCGATCAATATTCAAGCAGCAACATTTTGGAGTCATCCGTGGGACCGACAGGGAACATGGCTAGGCAATCATCTTCTAACACCCCTCCGATCAGTCGCTCAGTTCACAACCGACGAGCGCTATCCAGTGGCTCTCGCCAAGAGGGCCGACGTTTGACACCATCTTACCGATATTCCAGTAACGACCGGAATAATGTGACTTCAGTCACCCCGCAAACGAGTGATAGCTCCAAGAGAACTCGTTCCCCAACTCCTCTTTTAAAAAGGGGAGACCTACGTCACTGCCTGACCCGGAAGTTGTTCAACACACCAAAAGTGAATCTGACAAGGGAAATCCACGAACTTAAGGGCGTGGTGAGCACCCTACAGAAAAGGCTTGAAGTGGTTGCCCCTGTAACCTCCACCAATCAGCCACACCTAGACCCGAGTGACCTTCGTCTCAGGTTGACCTCAAAGTCAAGTTATGGTCAGAGATACAACTCGGAGTCTGATCCCAGTTATCGGCCAAGACAGGAGGTCAAAGAACATGTTACTAGAAGTGGCTCCTGCTTCCGTTGTGAGACATCAGTAGAAGACAGCACAAACTCGTTTCCCATTCCGAACGAAGGAGCATGTGGCCGACACCACGCAGACAAAAGACGAAGTCCCCAAGGACGGATTCGTTGCAATACACGAGAAGTACCCTCCCAAGGGAAAACTTCTCGAAAAACCATCTCCGATCCCCGCCCAGAAGAATTCACTCCCCCAAGGGAGGATTCCGGGTATCCCCTATCCAAGACAATTGAGAGAGCAAAACTCCCTTCGAATTTTCGGATGCCGCAATGTGATTTGTATGATGGGAATGGGGACCCCGGAGAGCACGTCTACCAATTTCAGACGAACATGCTACTCCTCCAAGTCTCCGACGCTGTCATGTGCCGGGCCTTTCCAACCACCTTGAGAAAGGTTGCGCATGCATGGTTCAAATCCCTGCAGCCAAGGTCCATTCACTCATTTGCATAACTTTCTGATATTTTCTAGAAGCATTTTGTGAGTAGCCGCACTAGAATGAAAATCTCTGCGAGCTTTCTCAACGTGGTACAGGAAAATAATGAATCCTTGTCACACTATTTATGGCGGTTCAACGTTGTGAAGCTAGAGATCGACAATTTGGATGAGTCAGTAAAATACACGGCCTTTTTGCGCGGCCTCCGACCTACATCCAAATTTGCATTCGCGGTAAACAAAAGTCCCCCTAGCAGCATGAGCGCACTATTAGATAAGGCCAACAAGTATATCCAAGCCGAAGAATACTTGGAAATGCACAAGAGGCATCGAAACGGTAATGAGCAAGAGCAGGGGAGACGTTCCCGTGAGGACAGTCTTGGAGGCATAAGGAATTTCAAACGCTCAAAGCGCGACGAGTGGCGTCCAAGAGAGCCACCCGACATGAAGAACTTGACGCCCTTAAACACCCGACCATCACAGATTCTGCACGAGATAAGAGATAAGGAAATTCTAGATCGACCAGACAGAATGAGATCAGCTCCAGGCAAGAGGGATAGGAGTCTGTGGTGCCGATTCCACAACGATCATGGCCATACTACCAATAATTGCGAATTGCTTAAGCGTGAAATTGAGTCCCTTATCAAGCGTGGACACTTGAAGAAGTACATCGCACGCAGAGATGATAGAAGAGAAGCGACTTCGATTATAGAGGAAAGAGAAGATAGGCAAGAGAATGCGGGCACCATCAATACAATATCTGGGGGCATTGCAGCAGGAGGTTCTTCCAGACGGGGTCGCAAAGCCTATGCAAGAGAAGTGTGCATCACAAGTCAATCCCCAAGTAAGACACAGAAGACGGCATTGGTGCCCACAATTTCCTTTTCGGATGATGACATAGGAGATATAAAAACACCTCATGATGACCCGCTGGTTGTCACACTCCGAGTGGGTAATTTTGATGTCAAAAGGATTTTAGTCGATAATGGGAGTTCAGCCGAAGTACTTTTTTATGAAGCTTTCCAGAAGATGAACATCCCATCTGATCGGCTGCGCAAGATGAATACACCCCTCTACGGATTCTCTAATCACCCTGTTGCAGTCGAAGGGATCATTGCGTTACCAGTCGCCATCGGCACCCCTCCAACTCAAGCCAAGTTGATGCTAGATTTTGTGGTTGTTCGTGTTCCTTCAGCTTACAATGCCATACTCGGGAGAACAGCCTTGAACCAGTTAAAGGCAGTGGTGTCCACGTATCATTTGAAGATGAAGTTCCCTACGGAACATGGAGTAGGGGAAGTCAAAGGCGACCAGATAGTGGCCCGACAATGCTACATGGCATCATGCCGAGACAAGAATAAAGAAGCCCTTGTCATCGAGGACTTCTAAGATGGCACAAAAGAGAACCTTTGACGTTACTATTAGTAGCACCTTGCCCCAAGCCAAGATACTCCTTTTTTGAAGGGCAGAAGGCTCAAACTTTGCCCAGTCCGCAGTAAGACTTAGGATTTTTTCAAATTCTTAGAATAGTATTCAGACAGTTAGATGAATAAAATGGGATGACATTAGTCCCCAATGCACTTTCCGTATTTTGACCAAGCAATAAAGTCTTTTCCTGAGCATAATTGTGATGATTGTAAACTCTTGCCCAAGCAGAGTGATCAAGTAAACCTCTGCTTATTGTTTCTAAGTTATGAAGAACTACTAAATATAGGCCAATCCGAGCAAAGCACCTGAGCGCATTGCTCGAATACGTCACCCGAGCAGTTTGCCCGAGCAGGCTGCCCGTCCATGGCCTTTCGCAGATTAATTTGGCTCCCAAGAGCCCAAACGCCTTTTTCATACACTCTTCCCAAGAAGAAGTGCACATAAGGTAGGACTCAAGTCCTATCTAGAACGGTTTGGCTATAGTTCTAACCCGTGAAACGGCAAAGTCCTTGTGGGAGCTCGTCACCCCACCATACTTTGCTAATTCAAAGCCTAGCCGAGCGGGAGTGCGAGGCTTCTTTGCCAACCCTTAGCTGACGATAAGGGTTCGCGCCAAAGTAAAACACAATGCAAGATGTGAAGGGCACAAGCTCATAAACGCAGTTGCATAAAACACACCCCTCCAGGGGGCAGTGAAAAGTCACTTAGGTGATAGAGTGGTACACAAGTGTCACCTAAAACGGTCTAGCTTTGGTTCTAGCCTGTGAAATAACAAAGCTTTTGTGGGGGTTCGTCGCCCCACCCTGTTTTGTTAATTCAAAACCTGGCCGAGCGAGAGTGCGAGGCTTCTTTGCCAACCTTTAGCTGACGATAAGGGTTTGCGCCAAAGTAAAACATAATGCAAGATGTGGATAGCACAAGCTTAAAAACACAATTGCATAAACACCCTCCCAAAGAGAGGTGAAAAACACACATGTCAAACCCCTCTAGGGGGCATCAAAATGCTTAGAAAAATAATGGGATTCTAGATTTTAAAGTTTTCGATAGCTTAAGTCTCTGGTGTCTGCCCGAGCATGTTGCCAGCTGAGCACGTTGCCCGAGTAGATTGCCTCCTTTGAGTTCCCTTGTATTTCTCAAGAGCTCAAGCAGACAATTTTATCATAAAATTTCTCAAGAGCTTAAGTTTCTGGCACCCGTCCGAGCACGATGCTGTCCGAACAGGGTTCCCGAGCAGGTGCTCAAGCACCTTGCTCCCAAGCTCTATGTCCGAACAGAGTGCCCGAGCAGGGTGCTCAAGCACCTTGCACCAGCACTCTGCATCCTAGAAGGATGCCCGAGTAAGCGCATCCGAATAGGTTCCCTAAACAGCCTGTCCGAGCAAGACACTCAAGCATCTTACCCCGAGTAGAACACCTGAGCAGCATGGCAGTGCAAAGTTCCCGAGCAGCCTAGGTGAGTCAAGTTCACTCGTAGAGCTCCGAGGCTTTCTTTTTTTCGAGCAAAACCTACGAGCAGAGCTCTAGGAAGTTTGATTAAAGAAAGCTCTTGCATGGAAGTCAAAGAAGTTTTCTTGAGTAGAGCTTGCATCTGAACTCTTTTGAAGAAAGTATGATTTTTTATGGATAGAGCTCGAGAAACTACTTGGAATAAAAAAAATTCATCTCAAACGGAGGTCCGAGCAAGAAGTTGAGGTCCTCTCAAAATTTGAACTGATAGTTTAAATAAGTTTTCTACTTGAAAGTGCTATAAGTGGTCGAGCAGCCCAACGGAATGCCATGCCTCATGCGTGCGCGTGGTCAGGAGTTCAAGACATTCCAGCAACTTTAGAAAAGCTTCATTTTTTGTAAGAAAACAGGCCACAACATAATTCCAAACCTAAACAGTGAAATTGGGCCGTCCGCGCAGCAAGCCTGCACCGCAAGTCCTAAGTCCGAGCCCACTTCCCGAGCAGGCTTCCCGAACAGCGGTTACGAACTTTCCAAGTTTCTAAGTAAGTGTTCAAATATATTTAAGGCTCAGATCCAACAAGAAGCGGCCGACCAGCGCAGTGGTAGTCCATGCGCCTTTCACTCGCGAGGATCAAGTGTTCGATTCTACCTGGAAGCTCCATTCCTTTTTTTTTAAAAAAAATAACAACCATTTGGACTTCAGCAAAAGTGGGCCTTTCAGCCACAAGGCCCGCATCTAAGGGAGGCTGTCCGTGCAGCAAGCCCGCACAGGCTTCCCGGGCAGCAAGTCCGAGCCCGTTTCAAGAACAGCTGGCCCGAGCCCACTTCCCGACCAGCGCGCCCGAACAGGCTTCCAAGACAGCTGGTCCGAGCAGGCTTCCAGGACAGCAGGTCCGAGCCCACTTCCCGTGCAGCGCACCCGAACAGGGATTCAGGACAGCTAGTCTGAGCCTACCTGTCGAGCAGCAGATCCAAGCAGGCTTCTCGGACAGCAGGTCCGAGCCCGCTTCCCGAGCAAGCCGTGGTCCGAGCAGAAAATTCGAAAAATAAAAAATTCGGAAAGATACCAGAAAAATTATTTGGTCTTTAGAGACATTTTGGTCAGCAAAAAGATCGGAGAAAATATTATTTGTGCTTACAAGAGGAAGAAAATGTCCGTGAAAATTTTGATGCGTGTCTCAAGACACCCGGAATACACTTTCTCAGCCAAGCATTTTGGCTAAAAAAGTGGGGGGCATTATGATATAGCTAGAAATATCCGCCCAATCAACTGGTGACACGTGGCGTAATCAATTCTGAGTGGGCTAACGAATCGATATCGGATAGACCTTGAGAGAGGTGATGAAGATTGGTTAGGACTCATATACTAAAGGAAGTATTTTAGTATGGCTCTTCTACAAGAGGATTAATCAGAAAAGAGTTCTGAAGAAGAAAGGGGTCTAGAGGTGACTTATATATTGGGCAGATCCTCAGGTACATAGGGAGGTTCACACACACAAACACTGAGAGCATTTTCAATTATTCAGACTCCTACCCTAGTAGCGACGTTCTGACTTTAGCATCAGAGCATCCTCCACCGGAGTAGCAACGTTCTGACTTTAGCATCGGAGCATCCTCCACCGGAACATCCTCGGTGGTCACTCCGTGTTCTATTTTGCAGGTGCATTTCCTAGCCGTGCTCCCGATCAATATTCAAGCAGTAACACAATAGAAAACACGTAGAAACACTGTTTCTTCTGCATGTACTACTCGTGTGGAAGCAAACTTTTGGCAGCTGAAACAGACAACATATTTGCCTTACTGTATTAAGCTGTGCATTTTCATTGGTAGTGTTGCTCGTCAACGAAATATCAGGTTTACCAGCCAATCAGGACTGTCCGGAGGAACTGTTAATCATTGCTTAGGCTTACTCCTAGCTCCTATAAACCAAAAGAAAAAGCTAGGAAGTAATGGTTGCACTCATTAAAATTTCTTGCCATTATAAACTCTTTAGCAACGGTTTAAAGCGGTCTAGATCTTTAGTGACAAATTGTTCACATTGCACTCCCACAACCACAGGTGTTGATCACCGAAGTTTACCACAAAAGTTCATTGGCTTAGTTACAATACAAACATCAGATCAGAAGTTGAAGGGAATAACGTAAATTATGATACAGATTGAGATGTTTGAATCCTTCTGCATAGCAGAAGCCTCGCGAGAAAATGCAGCAGGGCATTTAAAGTTCAAACAAGGTTTAAAGTTTGTTTTCAAATGGTAAGATTATCACCACGTTCTTGAATAACACTCAAATACTTTCCCAGACCCCCCACAATGCTCCCACCCACATCTGGGAATGTTTCACAGCCAGGAAGCGGATTCACATTGCCTTTTCTGTCCACTTCAACCGGGTACTTGAGAAGGTGACCTTTCATTTCGGTGACTTCCTCAGCTGCATACTGCTTCCAGTTCAGCTCGCTGAGCAACCTTACTCGCCTCATGCATTCAAGGCTCTCTGGCTGCTCGAAACATTCCTCGAGATCACCAATGTGCTCTGCCCAGAGTGACTTCCTGTAACCGTATATCTGCACGATCAGATGAAGATAGTCACATGCATACTCCTGTTGGCAAAAGGCACCCAAGCCAACAAGCAGACAATGGATTGGCCTAATCTTCAACAAATTCCATAACTTTCAGGAATCAGATTATCATCATCTCAAGGAATCAGTTTATTATCTTCTTATCTTTCTGGTTTTCTGAGATCTTTGAAATGTAGATTATGGTATCTTCAAGCGTCCTTATTGTATCTATTTAAATATAACAGCGATGAGTTCTGCACAATTCAGTGTTCTTAATTTCCTTATGGTATCAGAGCCCTTCAAGGACACGAAGGCCATTTCCAACTTTTTTTTCTCTGTATTATGGCAATGACTTCTCAAAGAACCCAATCCCCTTTTCCTTCTGGCATCAATGTTGCCTTAAGAATCAAACTTGGTCTTTGGCTTCGCCCACAGCCCAATTTGACGGGGAGTATTGACGAAAGTCACCCAAGCCAACAAGCAGATAAAGGATTGGCTAGTCTTCAACGAAATCCATAACTTAAGGAATGAGTTTATCATCTGATTTTAAGGAATCAGTTTATTACCTTATCTTTCTATTTTTTGAACCCTTTGAATTGTGGATTAGGTTGTTAATTTTTAACTATCCTTAATTCATTGTAGCTATTTAAACATAACAGCAATGTAAAAGAAGGTGTGCTGAGTTCTGAACAATTCAGTTTTCTTATTTTCATTACTCCCTTTCTGAATCCACTTAAGCAAACTACCTAGTAGGTCAATGACAATAAAATAGAAGAGAACTTGACACCGGACAACTTGTGGTACTATAGTAGAGAAGAATTGAGGTGAGTAGAAAGCATGGCAGAATCTCTTACCTCAAACTTGGAACAGGCATTTCTACAGTAGCATCTAAGAGTTAAACCTCGCCAAAGAACATTGTAAACTTAAGCCAGCTGGCACGTGAACTGAGGGTGAAGATACCTAAAAAATTAGTGCTTTTCGTTTGATGAATTATTCACTTCTACTCACTGAGCAGAGTATGTGTACCAATTCTACACTGTGAAGCAAATGATGGTTGTATCAAGCCAGATACTAATATAAGGTGTAGGAGTGATACTATTTATCTGAAGACTGATGCTTGTAATTGATTGAAGGATACCTGGCCGTGTGGACTAGACTGTTTTCTTGCCCAAGTATGGTGAGGCTGGTAAGCACCCATGGCAATCTCAGTGTCTCTGGCACCATCTAAGGAACGTTGGTTGATGTTTGCCGACCCCAAAATGACATACTCATCATCTACTACCATGCCTTTTGAATGAACGTAAATCATTAAGCGCCGGCTGTTACGAGATTTTGCCTGGATACCAACGCAGCAAGGTTAACACGGATGAAAAATTGTTGCAGCATCAGGAAGCATGACATATGGAGAGGAAGCTTCAAAATAGGTAAAAGGCCTAAGTGAGAATCTACCTCGGGGGTATTTGTGGCAGTAAAATTTCTGGCAATTGAAGTGCCGTCCCCGTCTTGAGCCTCACGATTGCCAAGGCAGAAGAAAACCAAGTAGTCTTGCGGCTCATATATCTCCTGAAGTCCAGCCTCTACTAAAGCCATGTAAATTACTTCATACATCATTTTCATTGTATTGTGCTGCAAAAATTGCAATAACCAAGGCCATTAGATGCAACCAACGGCCGCACAAAACATTTTTTCACCCCCTTCTGACTATATTGCTTTTGCATAGGATAAGCATGAATTACTTTTGATAAATGTGTTTGGTTGGGGTGTACCTGCCAAAAAAGAATCCTTTGAGTCACAACATCAGTTGGAACACCCTCTGGCCACATTGGAATGACAACATATGCAGAAAACCTCTCATTTGCTCTGATTTTATTTGCAATCTTAAGAGCAATTTCCATTGGTATCAAATTATTTGCACCTGCAGGTAAACATGACCTCTTGAACTTGTCTATTATAAAGTAATCATATCAATTGCCAACAATCTGTTGATGGAGAGAGTAAAATTCTGGGATTGAGGAAACAGACTCCAACCCAGTCTTTTCTCATGATTCAAGTTATCAGTTTTTCTCCCAGCAATCAGACAAAGTTGGGAAATGGCCAAGGGGCAATAGATCGGAGGACGCATGTATAAGAAGCTTTAGTGCGTAAATTCCATGACAGGGAGCTATATAAAGGTGACATATAAACACATACTCCACACTTTGATGTTCTAATGGCACTTAAACAGTTACTGTGTTTTTCTTTTCCACTGCATAACCAGTAACCATATGGGACTAAATACCTTACCTAACTTCGGAAAACTAGTCCAGTTATATGACGAACCAATGAAGTACTGATTCTCGATGTATATGTAGTGTTGGGCAGCACGAATTGCCGTTACATACGCTGTATGTATGCTCATGTCTACCAGCAAATTCTTTCCGCATACCAGATTCTGTTACAAAACAGTGATACATATCAACTAAAGCTCGTGAAGAAGGAAACTAAAGCCCAAAATGTGCTCACCCTTGTAGTAGCGTCCCTTGGGTCATCTGGAAAACCTTTCACAGAGTTGGAGTCAATCGAGCGAAATACCTATGCTTTCAGAGAGTTAGTTGAGAAAGAGTTGGGTTACACCAATGATTTATTCCATGTTAAATACTGCAGTTAAATGATTGTTATCAGCTGTAAGGGAGTCAGCAAAACTGTCAAACGACCAATTAGACCTATCTGAGGACGTTGGGACTGTTTAAACAAGTCTTTGATAACAGTACAGTTATTTTTTTCCGTGAGATTTTCATATGGTTGGGACATTAGGTTCAAATTCTCTACAACGATGATTATTCAGGATTTTCATCGGAAAAATATGACGTGGAGAGGAAAAGAGTCGTGATGCAATGATTATACAGTGATATAATCCTAAACTTGGGTTCGTTTGACAAAATTTTTTTTTTGGTTTTCAGTTTTTAAAGAGCAGTTTTTTAAGAGCAGCTTAAATTTTTTTTTTTATAAAAACAAGTGGGTGTTTGATAACCCCTTTTTTTTTTGAGGTTTTTTTTTTTGGTGTTTGGTAACCCTTTTTATTTTGACTTTTTTTTTTTTTGTGGTTTGCGGTGGCGGTGGTGGGGTGTAGCGGTGGTGGTGGTGGCCGGCGGCCGGAGGTGGCTGGCGGTGGTCGCCGGCAGCGGTGGCCGGCGGCGGGCAGGCTCCGGCGGTGGTCGCCGGAGGTGGCTGCCGGTGGTCGCCGGCGGCCGGAGGTGGCTGCCGGCGGCCGGAGGTGTTCGCCGGCGGCCGGAGGTGGCTGCCGGTGGTCGCCGGCAGTGGTCGCCGGCGGCCGGCAGTCTCCGGCGGCCGGAGGTGGCTGCCGGCAGTCTCCGGCGGTGGTCGCTGGCGGCCGGCGGTGGTCGCCTGAGGTGGCTACCGGCTGTGGGAGGGTGGTGGTGGTGGTGGTCTAAGAAAAAAAAACCAAAACTGAAAAAAAAAACCAGTTTCTGGAGCTTTTTTTTACTCTTCAGCTTAAAAACCCGTTTTTAAACTGAAAAAAAATGGTTACCAACGCCTTTTTTTTTTCAGTTTTTAAAAACTGAAAAAAAGAGGAAATTTTTTTTCTCAAACCTAGCCTTTGAAATCTGTCACTAGAGGAATGAAAATTTTCATTGGCCCAAAAAAGAAAAAAAGCCTGTTGATTTAATTTTACCCTTTTTTTTTGTGCCTAAAACTTGAAACATTTTTATTTTTCAGTTAAGTTCACTCAGCATTTCTCAATGTTTTCTCCTTGAGTTAATTCTTTTTCTCAAATTCGACTTTTTTAATACTTACACACTTAATGAAAATCTCAAGGAAATTTAGATTCAACAACATCTTTGGCAAGTGAACTGAGGTCAACGCAACAACCGAGTAAGTCACCATGTTCAAATAAAATGCTACACTAGGAATTTTCTAAAAATCAAGTTGAAAGTTAGTATTACATATAGTTGAAAGTCAAAAGAACTCTATTCCATACGAGGGGTGCAAAGAACATGCATAGTGAAGCAACCAGTTGACTTGACTTGGAGATTAAACATGAAGTCTTTGTTTTTCCCTCCAATTCTTCCATTGGTGTGCTGGAAGGTGTTCAAGAAGAAACCACTTGGAAAGTGGGCAATAGATTTAAATGACAGTTTTAATTGGCCCCAAAAAAAGATAAAAAAAAAGGGTGTTTCTTTAAATTTTACCTTTTTTTTGTTGTTGCCTCAAGCTTCATTCACGAAAAATGGAACTTTTTTATTTTTCACTTAAATTCATTCAGTTTTACTCGATGTTTTCCCTGGAGTTAATTCTTTTCGCCAAATTCGATATTTTTTAATACTTACACACCGAATGAAATTCTCAAGGAAATTTAGATTCAATAGCATCTTTGGCAAGTGGGCTGAGGTCAATGCAACAACCGAGTGAGTCACCTTGCGTGTTCAAATAAAATGCTACACTAGGAATAGGGGCGGATCCAAGAAGTCCAACCGGGGGGGACCAAAATGTCATGAAAAAAAATTAACGGCTAACATAAGAGAATTCGCGTTACATGTGAATACGTTAAATGCAAAATCGATTGCTCAATTTGACTAATAATCATATAATTTCACTATTCATAGTGATTTATTTAACTTACAAAGTTAGTCAACAACAAACTATTAATCTTGAATGAAAGAAACTTAACTCTTATTGTATATATGTATTATTAGTGCGATTATCAATTGTATGATATGACAATAGTTACGTATGAGTTAACACACTATAAGAATTTGAATTAAAAAGGGAACAAAATGAGCTAACCTTGATATATTAGTATTTTCTTTAAAATTTAGAGATTTAGAATTTTGAAGAATGAAGATGAACAAGGGAACGAGAAAGATAAAGATTACGACAGCCGGTGGCATAAAAAGTAAAAAACATAACAAAATGAAATCTAATACATTAATATATAATATGGTGGCATTTTAATAAATATTTTAAACATAACTACTCATTTTCTAAAACAACTAAAAAAAGATTCTCAAACTTTTTTTTGCGGGGGGGGGGCGGGGGGAGGGTGGGGGGAGGGGGGTGCCATGGCCCCCCTTGGCCATGCTTGTGTTCCGCCTCTGACTAGGAACTTTCTAAAAATCAAGTTGAAAGTCAATATTACATATCGGTGAAAGTCAAAAGAACTCTATTCCACATTGGAAGGTTTGTTTATTATTGCAGAAGCAAGACTAAGGCCCAGTTTGACAAAAAAAAAAAAAAATTCCAATTTTTTTTTCAGTTTTGGAAATTGGAAAAAAAAAAGTGCGTTTGGTAACCAATTTTTTTTTCCTTCTCCAATTTCAAAAACCAGTTTTTAAACTGAAAAAAAACTGAAGAGTAAAAAAAAAAAACTCCAGAAACTGGTTTTTTTTTTCACTTTTGGTTTTTTTTTTTTTTGAGACCACCACCCTCCCACCGCCGGCAGCCACCTCCGGCGACCACCGCAGGCCGCCGGCCACCACCACCGTCGACCAGCGCTATGCCCTACCACCGCCACCGCAAACCACCAAAAAAAAATAAGTCAAAATAAAAAGGGTTACCAAACATCCAAAAAAAATAAGGGTTATCAAACACCCACTTGTTTTAGTAAAAAAAAAATTAAGCTGCTCTTTTAAAACTGAAAACTAAAAAAAAAAATTTGTCAAACCAACCCTAAAGTGACCAATATCTTACACTCACGGCACCAACCTACAGGGGGTGCAAAGAACATGCATACGGGATTTCTCTAGCCTTACCTTGTAAGTTTCACTAATCATTCTTGCTAGTCAAGTCACGAGCTCCTTGTATAAAGCAATATATATTCTCGACTTATTCCTGAATATACAATTTTGTAGTGCTTGCAGATTTTTTATTTCATCTCCTTATTATACTCTCATTCTATTTTTGCCAGAGATCTTTAGTACAACTTATGGATGTTATCATTCTCTATTTCCTACTATTTCCTATCATCTTTGAAATATTAGCACTAGGATTACTATAACTAGCTAATGGACCCGTGCAATGCACGGGATGAGATGAAATTTTGATTTCCAATCAACTAAATACCTTAGTATGGTGTAATGGACTCTAATTTCAAGAGAAGAAAGAAAGAGAATGAGTTTAAAATTAAAAAATTCTCTAATTAGTCTACTGCTCAAGACATTAATTAAGAAAAGCGTTGATGATAATCCATTAAACAAAGAGAACATTTTAGCTCAAATTAAGCGATATCAATTTATGGTCGAAAACCACTATGAAAGAGAAAAAGCTACCATAACCTTGACACATATGCATTCATACCACAACCCAGTGAAGAATGTTTGTATTTTCATATCATAGTAATTAAAATGCCTACTGCATTGACTCTTATAGTGACAAAGGAGTGGATTTTGCAAAAGATGTTTCAAATTTGTGTCCTACTCAACTTTTTATTTATTTATTTAAGTACTTGGTGCATTTCTATATTTCTTGAAGTTAAGTTATACATGCATGCACGGCGAAAGAAACCTGGAAGAGAGATTATAATCCAAATTCAAAAGGAGTTGATCCTAAACCAAGTGTAACAGCTAGACTTAAAATTGATCCTTAATGCTACAAACTCGCAATAAAGCTTAGCAAATAAAAGATTCCCTCAGAAGTTACCAATAGCAATCTCAAAAGAGCAAATGTTGCCGCTTTAGATTTCCTTGGAATTTTAAGCCGTCTTTCATAGTTCGCAAAAAAATGAATAAAAGTTTATGCAATACAGATATACCAATGAATGAATTAGTAAAGAAAATGACATAATCACTTACCAAAAGAGATTCAAAATGAACCGAGTATATTTCTGTTATTTATTCTTTTGTATTTCAAGGACCAAATGTTGTAAGTGTTCGATATTAAACTGAAGCCTTCGATCTTCCATTTGGTTGTCTTCTCGTGACAAATGAAAAAATAAACTATAAACCAAGCAATTAACAACAGGAGTATAGAATTTACTAGGAAATATTTAAGTGTAAGGGAAAAAATGGTGGTCTCAAATATGCTAGTTAGGCGTGTAAAGATGCAAATGTACAGTCTCTTATGGGATAAAAAGCAGTTGGTCATGAAAAAACACTCATTAATTTTTTTCAATTATCAATAATATTTGAATGTAAAGGTACTCTAAGCGTATCACATAAAATGAACACATCAAAGTTTTTAAATAAGCTTGTTGTCACGTGAACAATGATTTTGGATAAAAGTATACTTATGAGGCTTTGCAATACCCCTCAATTGTAACTCACATAAGTTTGTTACAATATGAACTATGACTTTTCTGGAAAAAAAACTTGCAAGACTATTTAACACCACTCAATTGTACTTAAGAATAGAAAGTAGCAAGAAAATTTTAGATTTAGCGATAGATAACTTGAGACAGATGACTTTCATAGCGTCGGCAGATTAAGCAAAGAGGATACATGCATGTAACTCACGTCTTGACTTGTTCTCGAGCCGCATAAAGATCTAACACCTAATGGTGCATGCATTGCGACTTCTTGTCAAACCCACCTAAGCTTGAGGATTTTGTGAATAAGCAAACCAGCTATTAAAACATAAAAGGAAGGTTCATCACTAAAATGCACCTACTAAATATTGAAATTGGTTATAATTGTAACTATGAGTTTTAGATAGAAAAAAGGGTGGCAGCAGGACCATTCTTGCGTATTTCTTCATAAAAGCGTTTGCAGCAAGAATTTCCATGTAGTGGCAAATACTTGTTGTAAGTATTGGGATAAAAGTGGTCGGTCACAAAATCTATTATCCCTGACTTTATCACTAATTGAGAGCCACTCTAAGCTTATCACTTATACATAAACCTTAAAAGTAACTCACATAAGCTTGATATCACATTATTTTATGAGAATTTTTTAACACCCTTACATTATCATTAAAAAAAGAAAAGTTCTAGATTTAACAACAAACAATAGGACAAAGAGTGTCTTACATAGAGTTCATTTTCTAACTTGACAAATTGACTTGTACACCTGAATATTCATAAGCTTTTTCATGGGAAGACCTTCCCATCTAAGTTGCCCTCCACATGATTGAGGGTGGCAAAAGACGCTTCGTCTTCCACCCTGATGACTGAAGCTGCCTATGTGGGAAAAGATTTTGTCAAAAGAATCATCAACAAATGAAGGGGATTAGGTGAGGAAGATCGAAGACTAACCTAGCATATAATCATTCAAGGCTACGTCAAACGTTTGCTATTATGTAAACTACTAACCAATATCATAAGGAAGCTAAGTAAACTACTTTAGTCAAGAAGAGAGTATGACATATTAATCGTAATGGAAAGTTTTCATTGTCATGCCATAAAAGTATCAACAAAATTGTTCTATGCTTCTAATAAGCTCCATTAGAAGATTGTTCTATGCTTATAATTGTTTAACTAAGGGAGTTAATTATACGCGGGATTCTTATACTCTAAACATGATCTTTGGGAAAAAACAATAACATGGGAAGTGACTGGGATTAAACACAGCCAAAGCGAATGTGCTTTTCATCTCGAAATTAGAATTTGTGGAATTTTTTACAAAGAATTGATCATCTACATAGAGGTTCTTGGTATATATTTCTTCCCTGCCCACAAAAACAGCAACAATTCAGTTAAAATATTTTGATAATAGCGGGAAAGATAAGGAATTTTAGCTAAATAAAAATACTAAAAAGAATAATAAACAAACACCAAGAAGGATACCTAAAAGGCAATTAGATGAAAATATAAAAAGGACAATAAGCAGCTACTATCATTTAATTCTGAAAAAGCGCTATCTAAAGATGAATTAGAAAAGTTATGATTCAATCACCACATCTTCCTTTTTTCCTACGTATAGTGCAGATGGCCTCCTTCCATTGGAAACATGAAAGAAGTTTTAATTGTTTAAATCCGCTGGATTGCAGCATTTACCTTCTTCGATGTTTCCTATAGTAGAGCGATTGTACAGTCAATATCTTGAACGCAACATCTTAGGATTGAAATATTGGCGTGAATCATATTGATGTCGTCTTTTCGATCGCCTTGCTCTGTTGATGATCCAGCTACAAAATGGAGATCAAAACATCGCAATTAGGCTTCCATAAAAGTCAATCGACATAAGAACACATACATGCATCCAAACACACACACACACGTCGGCATTATAGTTCCAGCCATGCCTACTTGTTAACTTTAGAAACCTCTTTCTATTGAAGCTCTTCTGAAATGTTGCAAAAGGTGCAAACACCTGAATGTAGGTCGCAATTTATTGCCATCGCTTCCTCTTCACTCATCGGAGTTGCCTTTATGCACGTGATAGTACGGTTCATATCTGGAATACAGAAAATCAGGTTCAACGTATTGGCTCACATCAAACCATAGAAGTCGTCGTAATGATCTTCTTGCTTTCTTGACGATCTGCCTACAAAAGGAAGATCAAATATAAACTCGCCGCAGAAGTTATTCGTAAAAACAAATGCATGTGGCCAAACATAGACATGCACAACGTCAATTCAGGCAGCATCCAATCAATTTTCTCGCCAAAATCTGGATTATTCTTTATTAGTGCCCTGCCAATTTTCCGATCTGTGCTGATTCCGTCTTTGATCGAATTTTCCGGCAGTAATGATGATTCCAATACAAAAGGAATATCTAAATAGCACGATTAAACTCACAGAAAAGTCATTCCAAAAAAACAAACATACATGCAGCCAAACACAATAGTATGCAGTTATCATACCGAATTTGCGAGATTCGAGTCCCAACTCGCTCAACTTCAATAGCTTGGTCGCAGCATTTACTTCCTCCGTATCCTCTTCGCTTTGCCGAGTTTTATCTAAGCAAGTGATTGCACGGTCGAGATTTTGGAAACGGCCACTCAGGTCCAACGTTTTGGCGCAAATCTTATTGCGGAGTCATCCTTTTGAGCGTATCGTTCGGTTGATTCGACAGTGACTTTGAAAGTATCTTCCGCCATTAGGTAATTCTAACTACAACGAAACTACAATGAAGAAGATCAGATTCCGCAAAAAAAAAAAAGTAATTATTAGATGGAACAATCAAACACACACAAACACTTCACACAGAGATATCATGCTTATGTGTGTGTATATATTGCAGAGAATACAGATAGACAGAGGGCAATCTGAAGAGTTTGATTGTAGAGGATTTGTTGAATATATGGAACTCTTATTCAGCTTTCGTTATTAAGCAGTAGGATGCCTAGTCAAATAGATGAAAAATGATGGACTCTTTTGCATACACCATAACCGAAAATCACATGGCAGGGTAATGTGGCGATTTGGGCAGTCAGCCCATGCACTGATTTGCTTGAAAGCTGTCCCCCAGTTGCACACACGCATAAAATTGATGGTGAATTGAGATACTTACAGAAAGCATGCTCTGGAGGGAATTCCATAGCGTGGGAAGGGGCTTGCCACGAATCACTTCACACTCTGCTCCCACATGCAGATTTTTGTACAAATACCTCAAGAGTTTAGGTTTTATTAGAGCTGTAACCTTGTTCTTTCATGTTGATAATTACTGATTGAAGAGTCCAATTGAGAGGAGAAGTTTTAAGTTTATAATTGGTTGTTAAAGAGTTGGGTTCAACCTAGGAGACTTTCATTGAAAAGCAAGCTTTATACATATGTAATACTTTGAAGAGTCCATGAAAGTTGGGGGACTCCCACAATAAAAGTTAAAGGCTGATTTGTCGCATAGAGAAAGCCTCTTAAATCCTACATGTCTCAAATATGAAAGACTAAAAATCCTATGTGTCGCAATTTTAAGCGAAGGCTTCAGTTTTATATATACTAGCTAATGTGCCCGTGCAAATGCACGGGATGCGATGTAATTTGATTTTAGTGCTAATAACATATTTTAATATAGCCTATTCATTTTAAAGTCCAAAAAACAAAGAAAGATAGTTATTTTCAAAGACAAATGAGCTAATTCATTTATGCATCTTGAACGGAATAGTTGACATTACTCAAAGGTATGTAAGTTCCTCCAATACATTAATCCACTTCCTACTGAATTATACTAAAACTGAAAGAACATTTAAGCCCAAACTTTGATTATAGACCATTAGCGAAAAATGGCGTAGATTTAGTTTTACTTTTTCTCTTTCTTTTTTGTGTAAAATATTAGCAAATCCACATATATCCTATAGTCACGCCTTATATATTCTTTCATGAGAAGTACAGTATTACATATGCTCTTAGATTGGTTCATTCCATTAAGAAGTTGTTCAAACTTCAAAATTTCTGTTAAGAAAAGAGATGTATGACAAATTTCACAAACATGCTAATTTCACAAACATGCTGATTTTGTAGTCCTTTTACCCTCATTAATTGTTCTCTGTACCACAATCTAACAAAGAATGCTTGCATGTATTATATAACGATAGGCCTATTGCCTCTTTTAGTGACAAAAGGGTGAAGGCTCAGCGGAAAAGGGTGTAGATTTAGTTTCACTTTTTCTCTTTCTTTTTGTGTAAAATATTAACAAATTCACGGATAGTCCTACAATCATATCGTATATATTCTTTTATGAGAAGTACAACATTACATGTGCTTTAAGATCCGATAAGAAATTGTTCAAACATCAAAGCGACTTCTTGGCCAAAGAGAACTTTTTGATAATTGTACATGGGTACCAAAACATGATCGGCAGAGAAGGTCCTCTAGTGCAAACATTCAGAGTTCCTATTCGTAGGACAAATTTTTCAAAACGTGCATGTTTTGTCGAAGAACTAAACGTAGAATCGTCATTGGTTAATATGATTTACCATTTGCCTGGTTACTGTTCTCAACACTAATTGTCCCACTATCTTATACTAATACACCAACACCTTACTGCTACCATTTTCATTAAATAACCTCCATTATTATCACCAATCATTATAGCTGTTACCGTCTTTACAGTCTTTGCCATTACTACCACTACTTCCGCCACTTCCGTTGTATAACACTATTGCAGTCAACCGCCACCATTACCAAAGATATAATATCATTCAAATGTGCAAGATCAATTGCACCTTTACTGCCAATGGCACGTCTACCTCCATATTTTGCTAGCGTTAAAAGTTGTATGGTTTGTAATTGAGTTAAAAGTTGTCTTAGATCTCATTTATTTTATATTTCTTTTTATTCTCCAAAACTTATACTAATCGGAACTACTTAATCCCCCATCAAATTCAATTACCTCTTGTAATTTAATTTAAAAAAGAATTGGTTCTAAATCAGTGTAACATCTTAAACTTAACATATTAGTTTATAAGACCACAAATTCACGAAAAAGTTTAGGAAAGATTTTCTCCAAAGTTACTTTTAGCAACCTCAATAGAGAAAATGCTACTCTATTTCAAATCTCTTGGAGATTCTAAGCCTACTTTTATTATTCTAGAATGAAATATATGACAGACACTATAATTAAATATATAACAATAGATCAATAGTTAATGAGACGATGACTAACCAAGTACAACATATAAATAAATAATGAGATTTAAAAAAATTGATTGTGTTCGGAACATAGTTTACATTATGTTCTTCAAAAAATTAGCTAGAACATAATTGAAATTGTGGACCGAAGGTAGAATGTTATATCAAGGTGTCAATAGGTTTACTTTTCAAATGTTGCAGTCATCTGATACTATACTTAAGCCCTCATTCTACTTTCTCATTTCTTTCAACCAATGGAGTTTATCATTTTCTTTCCTTTAAGCAATCCAGATTGGTGATGGTTTTCTTGCATATATATATATATATATGCATATTGAAGCAGGCATATACTTTCAATAAATAAATTCTATTACCATGTCTCTTTCTAATAACATGTTAGTGTCTTCTGTCAACCTAACAAAATCCTTTTAAATCTAATAATAATTGGACTGAATGCTAGACTAAAACTTTTTTTTTATTACCATCTACTTTGTTTTTGAAGCTAGACACTTGATGCTTGCGCCTTATATTTTACCCCCTAAATGTTCTCTTTCTAGTTCCATGCTAGTTAGCTTAATATCTAATTGCTAATAAAATGATTGAATGTCATATCACAAAATGCGACAAAAATAAATTAATATCAACCAACTTTATAAGAAATTTGACATCATATTCTCCTCAGGTTGCCTTAACAACACCAAAAACCATGGAAAGCATCTTGCGTCTCTTGACCATTATCTGCTCATACAGATTACCATATTATCATACTTGGTAAAACTCTAGGCTGCTAATTATTAACCAAAGATGTTTCCTACATTTGCTTAGATTCTCGCTAACAGAAATGTTAGATTTGCTTCGGTCTTTATTGCCTAACTGTAGTATGCATACATTAAGGCGTGACTATTTCAAAGATTTTTCTTTTTCTCATGTTTGCTTGCTGCTAAAGATGTCATATAACTGACAAAAGAACAAAGATTTGTGATAGTATCGATAGGAGTAATTATATTGAAAACCTCATAATTAGATTGCAAATTGCAGAAATAATAGGCAGAGTATATTAGAACGCATATTCTGTTGTATTCATGCATCTGTGTTTAGAATGTCTCACACTACTTGACATCTACTATGCCTAATAAAAGGTTTTGCAATAAACAATTTTGGAATATTGAATCAAACTGAAATTTGAAATGTACAATAAAGAAAGGCTGAGAAGCCAATAACAAAAAAAATAAGAATATAATTTACATAATAATTGACCTGAATCACTAACACCTTCTTCGGGATGTATTATTAAAGTCATGTTGTTGATTTTTCGTCAAATCCTAATGTCCCATAAAATACTCCTTAATTGATGCTAGCTTATAATCAACCCAACCAAAACAGTTCTCTCCATTTGGGTCTTGGCTTAGCAATTATTTGCGGTAGTAAAATTTCTTAATAACTTTAAAGATTACATTTGCCTCACTATATGTATCTGGATTTTATGAAAGGTGAGGTATATTTGCACAATATTTTTGCTAAGTTCACTTATCCATAACTACGTCAAAAAAGGTGTGTTCAAAATGATCTCTTACTGAAATGTTGTTAAGCTACTGGTTCTGGCTATAAGAAGGACTAATTAGAACTTTCGGCGGAAAGGTACAGAATTTGGTGTTTTACTATGGCAATGGCAAATAGTTCAGACCGATCATGCAATCAGAGAGCTGGTCAAAAAGCTTGGTAAGGGAGATACATGCATGAAAAGTACAAACGCAATGCAAAAATCCTTCAAATAGCTAAATCTAACCTGGAACCCTAAGCCTTGAATATATGATTTTTTTTTATTTTTTGTCTGTTTGAATGAATCATTTTTTTCTTATGCTGATACTTTGGACATCAGTTAGATTATTTGATGAAAACGTCAACATCGAATGCCACTAAGAGGTGATTAGGACCTATTTTAGCAGCTTGCCTTTAGAAAGAAAATAATCACAAGCCACGCGAAAGAAGAGAGAGGTATAATACTCTAATACATATGAAAAAGAAAGGAAATTCTGGGCTAATGTTGGTACCTATACAGTACACTGCTAAGACTTTCCTTACACATTACTGTAAAAAGTGCAACTACTTTGTATTTGTCAAAGGAGGGGCATCTATATCACTTGTATTTTTGTATGTTGATTGTACAGGAAGCACCAATGAAAGGAAGTACTCAAAATCTACAGAAGTTCAACTGCGATAGACGAAAACCATCAAGCATATATGTACCTTCCATCTTGTGGATGCAGTGCTTGACATCCTTGGCACAACCGTCACAATGCAGAAAAATTTTCAGCACAACTTCCACCACCTTTGGCTTCAGGAGCAGAATGAACATATCAAACATCAAGACCAGGAAACCACCCAATGGCAATGACACCGCAATGGATGCTAATTAAAAAAATCTAAAAATATGCATCATATACCGTTAAAGTCTCGCAGGCATGTGACGACCCGTTTGGCAAATGTGCCGGTTTCTTATCTAAAGGGAGCAAATGTGCTTTCGTCAAAGCTGGTCGCTCATACGGTGGATATGCCTGCATGAACAAAGCAAATATCATTTTTATAAAAGACACATCACAGTAGCAAAATGTTGAATCATGACCACCAGAAAACTGAACAAATAAGACAAAATGCATTGGTTCTCATCAATTAAACACAGCGGGTGTACCGGTAAAGAGATAGCAAAGGAGAGGTGTCCGCAGCGTCAACTTGAAGTGCTTATGGTGGAGGAAGAGGAGATTGAGGGATTGAAGGAGGATTCTTTGTTGGATAGAACTCTAGGCAGGGAGCTCAAGAGTTTTTGTTTTACTGGGTTTACTTTGCTTGGTTGCTGATGTGTGCGTGAAAGAGTTTTGTTTGAAAAGGTGACTCTAGAAATTAAAGTTCAATCCTATGTGGCAAGCAACAATGAGTTCCAAAAATCTGATGTGGCGTAATTATAGAGCTTCTAAAATCTTACGTGTCGCAATTTAAAGCGAAGGCTTCAGCTTTTTATATATATATATATATAACTAGCTAATGGACCCGTGCAAATGCACGGGTTGGGATCCTATTTGGTATTACTGTCAATCATATGCTTTAGGAAAGTTGAACATATTTCTAATTATAAAGAAAGAGATTGAGTTTGAAGACAATAAATGACATCACTTATAGTATTATATTTGTCAAATACATTAATCTAGTACTTATCATATAGGTGTAACTTTTAAAAAAATTGACAATCTTTTTGCTCAAGTTTTGGAACATTAATAATCTGCTCTATACCAATATACGGTCGTTATCGCTTACAATTGCCATCAAGGGAAAAAAGTATCTTGGTTATCATAAGAATGTTCAAATATTAAAGAGTTTAATGAAAGTACCATTCAAAACTTGTTCTGACCATGGCAATCCGGGAAACGTAGAAAGAACTTTCTAGCAATGCTAAATAGGTCTAAAAATAGGATTGGGAGTTTAGTCTTTCTAGACAAATGTAAGAATTCTTAGTCGTAGGATAGAGTTTTCTCCGGGTGTTGTCAATGATTAAACCTAGAATGTCATTGTTGTCGTTTCTGGATATTGGTTTTATACATCACTAGTTAAGGGACCCGTGCAACGCACGGGGCGTTCTTTAATTTCTCAAATATTGTCCAATATTTATTTCTATAGATATTTTACAACTGTTAATTTCCCTAACTTTCTAAAAATATTTTTTATAATGTGTTTTTATAGATTGTTTATAACTGTTATTGTTTGAACTGCAGGCAAGAGATTTACTATATAGAAGATTGCCTTTGAATAGAACTTTTGAAAAATTAGCATTATAAAAGCATACCTTAGCAACAAAGGTAGAATACATGATTTAATATGACCAGTTCTTACTCATAAATAAGATGTGAACGTTACAATTAAAAGTCTTATATACTTAGGATGCCTTTTCATTAACGTTTCGCGACGACATATGACAACAATCTCGTACTACTATTTAACTGAATTTAAACTTTTAGTTTAATAATTGGATCTTTGTAGATATAATCGTTAGTATGTATCAATGATATATCTGGAACCAATATAATTTTTTTAAAAAAAGCCAATTATTTGTACTATCACTTCCAGTTTTTTTTGTGAGTTTAATCTAGTAAAGAGTGTTATAATTTATTTACTGGTGGTGTATATGAACCTCAATCTTCCTATAAGCATAAATGTCAAATTCACTCACCTTCTTACTTCATAAGAAACTCTATGTGTATTTTATTTGTTCCGTGCATAAGGAAAAGGAAAAATAGCATTGAAAGTGTTTCTACCTATACATAACTTATTAAAGTGTTGCTAACATGACTTAATGAAAATACCATTGGAATATTAGATTAGTGTAGCCCGGGGCTAGAAAGTAGTTAACAACAAAAACATCGTTTTGCCTAATTAACGAAACTTTAAGGAATCAAAATGTGGGACCAAAATCAAAATCAAAAGATAAAAGTCATTCTAAGGAAAAAAAATATTACTGCTTCTAGTTCTGGATATAGTTTATGCACCTTCAAGTTGCTGGTAGAACTAACCTAAAGTCATTATGTTTTTATTTAAGTTCATTGCTTTTCTGCATAAGATTCTCGGCGTAACCCGTCTATGAATACTACACTAACACTACCTCCAAATACCTTAATTAGCGCTATCATTGCCACTACTAATGCAGTTACCTTCACCATATCATAACTTTTGCTCGTCAGCGCACTTTCGTGTTTCTATCGTTAGTTTTTTTAGGTTTATCACTTGTTCAATCTAGTTTAGATCATAACTTATCAATCAGTACTGTAACGTAAATTAATAGTACCTCGAAACACCTTAGTGCTATCACTACAACAACTCTAACAACAACCATCACCTCTTGCACTACCCCCGTTTAGTTATGACTATCACCACCACAAGCATCAGCATACTGTACGCCAACACCGCTACAACTACATGTTGTCACTACATAATCCAAATCTCACTACCAACACTCCAATTCTACCACAACAATTATCACAATCGTAATTAGCATGGCTGATCACTCGCATAATTGCATATATTGTCACCCTCACACTCTCACGTCTAGCACCGACATTTCGGTTATACCATTACCACCCTAGGGCCATCCAGGCTTCTCTTTTTTTGTAGTTGTTTATGAAGGGTAAAAGATTCTTATAACTAATTTATCTTTTCGTCTCTTTTATTCTACAAACTTATTCTCAGCTTGTTACAAATTATTCTTCAATCAATTTTAATTTTTCTTGGAGATCCAATATAATTGGTTCTAAATATTTTGTTCATATTGTGCATAACATGTTAGATTTTAAGAAAATTGGTGCAAAAAGACGAAAGTTACAATAAAGTTTATGGAGAAATAAGATTTCTTTAAAAAGGAAAAAAAAAATACCGAAACAAATAGGATGATGTTTTGCATAACTAAAAGATTGAGGTAAAAACGAAAATATACGCTATGAAAAGCTTACCTTTTAATTTGTAAAGATTAAGTGTTTACATTTGCGAGATTTTATTTTATTTGTTTTAAGTGTTTTTAAGAAGTTAGTAGTCCAAAATGAAGCCTTTTTAGATTATATAGAGCTTTAAAGAAATAGATTTGGTTTTTTAAATTTTATAAGATTTACAAAAGTCGGGCCAATGATCATACTAAAGAATTAGTAAGTAGAATATGATTTTCGTACTTTATATTTTTTGGAATTTAGATTATTATTTTGAAGTTCTTTTGAGGTGTTCATAATCAAAATTAAGGCCTAATATATAAGTATATTGATTAGGTAGAGTTTTAGAAGGTTTATAATTAGTTTCTTAGTTTTATAAAGTTTCAAAATATTGCATAAATTATACCTACGAATTTTTTTATATTATTTTAAAGTAAAGAGTTAAATAGAGTAGAAAAAGAAAAGAATACCAAAACAAATAGGATTCTTGAATCTTGGACTCTAAATAAAGAGACCAACTAAGTTAGGGGACTACCACATGCAAAGTTGCAGTAGGTAGAGTTTTAGAATGTGTATAATTAGTTTCTTAGTTTTATAAAGTTTAAAAATATTGCATAAATTATACCTATGAACTTTTAATAATAAATTATAGTAAATAGTTAAATAGAAAAGTCGGGCCAATGATCATACTAAAGAATTAGTAAGTAGGGTATGATTTTCGTATTTTACATTTTTGAGATTTTATATTATTATTTTAAGGTGCTTTTGAGGTTTTAATAATCAAAATTAAGGCCTAATGTATAACTATATTGATTAGGTAGAGTTTTAGAAGGTGTATAATTAGTTTCTTAGTTTTATAAAGTTTTAAAATATTGCATAAATTATACCTACGAAATTTTTAATAATAAATTATAGTAAAGAGTTAAATAGAATAGAAAAGAAAAGAATATCAAAATAAATAGGAGTCTTGAATTTTATATATTTAATTCAAAGAGTTGGACTCTAAATAAAGAGACCATCTAAGTTAAGGGACTATCACATGCAAAGTTGAATATTACGTGTCAGAAGAAGAAGACTCTTAAAAAGTCCTACTTGTCGCAAAGATAGAGTTCTAAAAATCCTACGTGTCGCAATTTTAAGGAAATGTTTCAGCTTTTCAAAAGAGTTGGACTCTAAATAAAGAGACCAACTAAGTTAGGGGACTATCACATGCAAAGTTGAATCTTACGTGTCAGAAGAAGAAGACTCTTAAAAAGTCCTACTTGTCGCAAAGATAGAGTTCCAAAAATCCTACGTGTCGCAATTTTAAGCGAAGGCTTCAGCTTTTTATATATATATAGATTAGATTATAAGTAAGCTATTTTGTATTTTAACCTTTAAAACTTCCCCAATAATCAAATTTTGGGTAGGTAACATAAGACGGGATAGCTATCCAAATTTTGCTTAGACTTACTGACGACCTCCTAAACAAAGAAGCGAGGAATTAATGGTTGCACTAACTTAAAAAGTTTTGTCGCTAAAAACTCTTCAATGACGGTTCGAGCCTCGAGGTGGTCTAGATCTTTAGTGACAAATTGTTCACATTGCACTCCCACAAGTATTTACCACCAAAGTTCATTGGCTAGTAACAATACAAACATCACATCAGAAGTTGAAGGGAACAACGTAAATTATGATACAGTTTGGGATGTTTGAATCCTTCTGCATAGCCGAAGCCTCACGAGAAAATACAGCAGGACACTCAAAGTTCAAACAAGGTTTAACGTTTGCTTTCAAATGGTAAGATTATCACCACGTTCTTGAAGAACACTCAAATAGTTTCCCAGACCCCCCACAATGCTCCCACCCACATCTGGGAATGTTTTGCAGCCAGGAAGCGGATTCACATTACCTTTTCTGTCCACTTCAACCGGGTACTTGAGAAGGTGACCTTTCATTTGGGTGACTTCCTCAGCTGCATACTGCTTCCAGTTCAGTTCGCTCAGCGACCTTACTTGCCTCACGCATTCAAGGCTCTCTGGCCGCTCGAAACATTCCTCGAGATCACCAATGTGCTCTGCCCAGAGTGACTTCCTGTAGCCGTATATCTGCACGATCAGATGAAGATAGTCACATGCATACTCCTGTTGGCAAAAGGCACCCAAGCCAACAAGCAGACAATGGATCGGCGTAATCTTCAACAAATTAAATAACTTAAGGAATCAGTTTATCATCATCTCAAGGAATCAGTTTACTATCTTCTTATCTTTCTGGTTTTCTGAGATCTTTTGAAATGTAGATTAGGTTATTAATTTTCAAGTGTCCTTATTGTATCTATTTAAATATAACAGCGATGGAAAAGAAGGTGTGCTGAGTTCTGCACAATTCGGTGTTCTTAATTTCCTTATGGTAACAGAGCCCTTCAAGGGCACGAAGGCCTTTTCCTCTAAACTGTTTTTTTTTTCTCTGTATCATGGCAATGACTTCTCAGAGAACCCAATACCCTTTTCCTTCTGGCATCAATGTTGCCAACTTTGTCACTCTTCGGAAACACAACTAACGTCTCTGATTGGAAGTCAGGACCTACTTGGAAGCTGGAATTCTAGTGTCACTCTAGTGTCAAACCTAGATTATGTCTCTCTTTGGAAGCTGGAATTCTAGTGTCAAACCTAGATTATGTCTCCTGGGTGCGCAAAGGAACTTTCGTGAAATCTTGAGTTATGGAACCCTCTCTGAAGATGTGTTCTCCAACTTGCCGTGGGTCTCAAAATTGCTGCTCAGGTATGGAAGACTAACAAAGCATTTCACTCGGAATTCTTATGCTCGTGAATTTGAATTGCTTTCTCAGCTTCAACATGCTGAAAAAGGTGGAAAATCTCTCTCCATTTCCCTAAGGGAGTTTAAAGCAATCTGTGACCAATTGAATGTCATAGCTAAACCAGTTCCAGATGGAACCAAAGTCTTTAGGCTACTTGAAGGACTAGGAGAAAAATACGAGCTCTTTAAAACAAAAATGCTGTGACCTCCTCTTCCTACTTTTGCACAGGTTCTCCCTCAACGCGGCGACCTCCTCTACCTACTTAGTTGGGCTGGATGCAAGGACACTCGTCGCTCCACAACAGGTTTTTGTAACTTTCTAGGGTCCAACTGCATTTCCTGGAGCGCCAAAAAACAGCCAACAGTTGCTCGTTCATTTGCCAAAGCAGAATACAAAGCACTTGCATCTACTACTGCCAAAACTAACATGGCTGTCATTCATTTTCATGATAGTGGTCTTTCTCAGCTGAAACTATCTCTTTTGTTCCCAGATGATCTTGCTGCCCTATCTATGGCAGTCAATCCCGTTTTTCATGCCGGAACCAAGCATGTCGAGATTGACCATCATTTTGTGGAGGGAAAGGTCGTCCTTGTTCAATTGAAACTGTTGGATAAAATGAATAGCTTCGTGACAGAAAATAAAATGACTTTGTTCATACCATTTGGACACACAAAATGAACCCCCGAAACAAACACATTTGGACACTATCTTTCCGAAAACACCAACAATCACTCATTTATTATCCTCCAAAAATCAAGATGCTGACCTCTTTACCAAGTCATTGTCTTGCGAACAATTTTGTACCTTAAGAATCAAACTTAATCTTTGGCTTTGCCCATAGTCCATAGCCCAATTTGACGGGGAGTATTGACGAAAGTCACCCAAGCCAACAAGCAGATAAAGGATTGGCCAAGTCTTCGACGAATTCCATAACTTAAGGAATGAGTTTATCATCTGATCTTAAGGAATAAGTTTATTATCTTATCTTTCTATTTTTTAAAACCTTTGAATTGCAGATTAGGTTGTTACTTTTAAACTATCCTTATGTATCTGAGCATAACAGCAATGTAAAAGAAGGTGTGCAGAGTTCTGAAGAATTTAGTTTTCTTATTTTCTCTATTCCCTTCATGAATCCACTTAAGCAAACTATCTAGTAGGTCAAGGACAATAAAATAGAAGGGAACTCCAAAAAATTCGAGAAGAATTCAGATTGGACTAGGCATCCTTAAAAGTGGCATCTAAGAGTATAAACCTCGCCAAAGAACATTGCAAATTAAGCCAGCTGGCACATGAAGTGAGTGTGAAGATACATGAAGTGAGTGTGAAGATACTTAAATTTAGTACTTTTCGGTTGATGAATTATTCACTTCTATTCACTCAGCAAAGCACGTGTACCAATTCTATATAGCAAATGATGGTTCTATCAAGCCAGATACTAATTTAAGGTGTAGGAATGATACTATTTATCTGAAGACTGATGCTTGTAATTGATTGAAGGATACCTGGCCGTGTGGACTAGACTGTTTTCTTGCCCAAGTATGGTGAGGCTGGTAAGCACCCATGGCAATCTCAGTGTCTCTGGCACCATCTAAGGAACGTTGGTTGATGTTTGCCGACCCCAAAATGACATACTCATCATCTACTACCATGCCTTTTGAATGAACGTAAATCATAAAGCGCCGGCTGTTACGAGATTTTGCCTGGATACCAACGCAGCAAGGTTAACACGGATGAAAAATTGTTGCAGCATCAGGAAGCATGACATATGGAGAGGAAGCTTCAAAATAGGTAAAAGGCCTAAGTGAGAATCTACCTCGGGGGTATTTGTGGCAGTAAAATTTCCGGCAATTGAAGTGCCATCCTCGTCTTGAGCCTCACGATTGCCAAGGCAGAAGAAAACCAAGTAGTCTTGCGGCTCATATATCTCCTGAAGTCCAGCCTCTACTAAAGCCATGTAAATTACTTCATACATCATTTTCATTGTATTGTGCTGCAAAAATTGCAATAACCAAGGCCATTAGAAGCAACCAACGGCCGCACAAAACATTTTATCACCCCTTCTGACTATATTGCTTTTGCATAGGATACACACGCATAAATTACTTTTGATTTGGTTGGAGAGTACCTGCCAAAAAAGAATCCTTTGAGTCACAACATCAGTTGGAACACCCTCTGGCCACATTGGAATGACAACATATGCAGAAAACCTCTCATTTGCTCTGATTTTAGTTGCAATCTTAAGAGCAATTTCCATTGGTATCAAATTATTTGCACCTGCAGGTAAGCATGACCTCTTGAACTTGTCTATTATAAAGTAATCATAATAATTGCCTACAATCTGTTGATGGAGAGAGTAAAATTCTGGGATTGAGGAAACAGACTCCAACCCAGTCTTTCCACATGATCCAAGTTATCAGTTTTTCTCCCAGCAATCAGACAAAGTTGGGAAATGGCCAAGGGGCAATAGATCGGAGGACGCATGTATAAGAAGCTTTAGTGTGTAAATTCCATGACAGGGAGCCCACACTTTGATGTTCTAATGGCACTTAAACAGTTACTGTGTTTTTCATTTCCACTGCATAACCAGTAACCATGTGGGACTAAATACCTTACCTAACTTCGGAAAACTAGTCCAGTTATATGACGAACCAATGAAGTACTGATTCTCGATGTATATGTAGTGTTGGGCAGCACGAATTGCCGTTACATACGCTGTATGTATGCTCATGTCTACCAGCAAATTTTTTCCGCATACCAGATTCTGTTACAAAACAATGCTACATATCAACTAAAGCTCATGAAGGAGGAAAGGAAAGCCCAAAATCTGCTCACCCTTGTCGTAGCATCCCTTGGGTCATCTGGAAAACCTTTCACTGAGTTGGAGTCGATCGAGCGAAATACCTATTTCAGAGAGTTAGTTGAGAAAGAGTTGGATTACACGTTATGGAACTTCACTTTGATGTTAATATATTCCATGTTAAATGCTGCATTTAACTGATGGTTTCAATCTAGAAAAATGCATTTAAAACTTTGAATGGGGAACTGCGTGGCACATGAGCACGTTTGAGGGGCATTTGAGGTGAACAGATTGTTTGTCAGCTGGAAGGGAGTCAGCGAAACTGTCAAACGACCAATTAGCCTTATCTGAGGACATTTAGACTGTTTAAACAAGTCTTTGACAACAGTATAGTTGTTTGATTCCATGAGATTAGGTTCAAATTCTCTACAATAATAGTTGTTTGGAAAAACATGACTTGGAGAGCAAAATAGCCATGATGCGTAGATCATGAAGTAATATGATCCTCAACTTCAACTTAATATATTCATCAAACAGCAAGAGTGAGTATTGTATTCTGGGAATTCTACTGCCAAAGCAGCCATCCTAATATACCTGGACATGCCAAGCTTCTGTATCATCCTCACTTAGAAAGGGTGCATCTGCTATGCCTATGATTTCAGGAGGTCTCTCAACTTTCTTCGGGCCATCTTCACGTGAAATTATCATCTTCAGCTTCTGAAGCCCGTGAAGTTCTGAAGCTTTTAGCCATCGTTCCTCAAAGTTGGTGAGTATATCATATGCTGCTGGACCATCAATTTGACAGTGTAGATCATGCCACGGCTCTCTTGGACATCCAACAGTAGGCCCCTGGCAAAGTCAAGTCATGAAAGGTAATGTTAAATAAGGAGATGGCAAGTCCTCTAATATCATCAAAACACGACGTCTGCAATGTTAAGCTACAATGGAATTTACTCCATCCTAGTTCAGTAAATCATAGAAAATAGAAAACACCATAGATCATATCAATTCTTATGGCTGTGGTACCTTGGCTGCTCTCTTGTTTTGAGATACTAGGTCATAGATAAACCACATCATCTTGTATAAAAACTCTGTACATAGAATTTCTTCCTGAAAACAAGCAACTGGAAGCACCTTTTCCAGTGCCTCTAGCAAAACGAATCATTTGTCTAGCATCAAAGCTGCCAAGCATTAACCGACATCTTCATGCTAGAGAATTGAGCTGACGAGATATTGAAAAGGCTTCCACTAAACTAAAGAAAGCTGATCCTACGTTAATATCATTGGTGAGGTCCATCCAAAATGGTCAGCTTCCAAATGGTTTGCCTATACGACAAAGCTTTGCTGAGAAACCAGATTGAGGAACCTCTCCTACCTGGAAAGACGACTTACTAGAGAGCTTCTTTTATTATGCACTTGCACCTGATATGGCTCCTCACTTTTTATTTAAACAAGCATCCTATTAGAGAACTCATGCGAGGTTCAGATGCACTACATTGTGGCATGCTAGTAAGTCTACATGTTTCTGCGTACTGATGAAAGAGTGAAACGATACTTCGTTTCATTGAGAACAGAAAAGAGTCAGGGGCTCAAGTGGTTAACCAAAGCGACAAGACCTTTAAAGCTGCTTTTCAAGTGTGCTTTGTGATTGAATTCTCTAGCAATACTGGACCTGTCATAGTTCACTGTATTTATTAAGATGCCTCACGCATACAAGCTTGCAAAATGTTGCTGCTGTGGAAAGTCAATTTTGTAAGTGCCTTGCATTTCAATTTCTGCTGTTGTAAACAATATGAACATCGGATAGACCAAACTCTTATGCATGTTGTTATACTAACAAAAATTATAAGACTAGCAAATCAGAATTAACTGAAAGGGAAGAATGAAAAATATATGCTATTTATGGCTAGTATCCAACAACAACAGAAAAGTTAATTAGTCTATTACCTTGAAAGTACGATTGCGATAGTCATCTTTATGTACAGTTTGCAACGTCGTAAAAAGAGGATGCTTTGGAGTATCATATCGCCCCTTGGCTAAATCAAGACCTCCAACAAATGCAATGATCTTCCTCTTGCCATAACCAGCATCAGCATCCACAATCACAGTCTTTTGATGATGGGTGTAGATTTTTCCAGCTTCCTAAATCACAAAAATATCATGTGGTTCGTGAATATGTTAAATCTTAGAAATGACTTGTCAAGAAACACCAGTGTTGAAATGAATCGGCGCATATAAATAACTAGACTAAAACAAAATTTACTGTCCACTAACTACAAATGCCAATCTGGGTGTGGAAATGATAGGAATGATTAGAACAGGTGCATCCGTGGCCAAAAATAGTTGATTTCTTGTTATCTTCTTTCTTCTAGTATCGTCTTCCTTACAAAATTCCGCATTAACCTGCTTTGTCTAGGGTTTGCTGCGTACAGTAGATTGTAGACTTAAAAACAGACAATGCAGAGCTTCACAACCCATGGTCAAATACAAACTCAACTCTCCTCCATACTGCCAACAAAACTTAACGATGGCAACACAAGATGTAAAGCAGCATCAAGTAGAATTGTCCAAAAACAACTTTTGCTAAGTACCGTAAACTACTTTTTGGAAGAAAAAAATTGTTACAGCCAACCGCTAACATAAAATTTACTTTTTTGTTTCAAACCTGCTTTTTGAGCCAACTACGACCTGTTCCAGCATGCCGGGGGCAGAGTACCAGCTGCACTGAAGAATCCTTGAAGAACTGCCGAGTTTCCTCGTCATGGGTTTTCATTTTCCCTTCCTACATGTTACAGATTCATCAGGCTCTTTCTGAAGTTAAAATACTATTTGAGGAAATGTCATTGTTCTGACGTTTGTTTTCATCCATAAGAAGAAGAGCATACCAAAGTACTAGTCTATGCAACAGGAACATGTAAACTAAAGACTAAAATACCAAGTTCTCACATGTATATGGCCCAAGATGGTCTGAGAGGTAAAATCATCCCACACAAGGAGCACTACTCTCACACCTTCCTCTGACTTGGTTTTAAGAAAGTCCCCCAGAATGCTCTCTGTTTCATTATTACCATCGCGAACGAGTCTAACGTTGTGGTACACGGACCACCCTGCAATGTATATCAAGTGACGAGCTTTCTTCATACCATCAAAGATGTCGTCCCAGCAACTTCCGTGCACGTATGGCACGTCATTGTCGAGCTTCAAATTCGGGAGGCATCCATCATGGACATGAGCATCTTGATAAAGCGTGACTTTTCCGCCTCTCCTTAGGGGAAAATACGTACCAGGAACCCCATGGTATTCAGGACTTGCTCCCACCCCGCCATGATAAAGTGAGATCTTATCCACTGGGGTGTACCGAATTGATATAGTCAAGACAGCTCCAGGTGAAGATGAATTGCTCTTTTCGTCGAGAACTGGAAAGGTACCCTCTATATTAGTGCCAGACAGTATATGCTCCACCGGGATTCCTACAGCTCCTATCACTTGATTGTGCAAAGCATCACTATCTTTAACATAAAAGTATACTTTTGCGGCATAATGCGCAACAGGAATAGAAAAGTGCTGCATCCAGACGGGGTTCTCGCAGTTGCTGATCACAAAAGTTCTACCAATTACAGCACTGGATAGTACGATTGTGACATAGGGGTCACTTGTTATCTTCTTAGACATTTTCTCTTCATTGCCGCTGCTGATCTTCCCTGGCATTTTTCTGGCCATGTCCCCCACTGTATCCGTTAATTTGCGATGGAACCAGTCCATGTTAGGAAGATTCTTGGCCTCCTTCACCCAAATATCCAAATGCCCATGCAACAACAAAGCCTCGTTGTGTTTGGAATCACATACCCTAGGAAAGGAAAGGCGGGAACTTAGATCTCTGGTGAGGAAATCAATGTTTCTTGCTAATAGACGAGGAAGAAACTTCTTGCTCTTTCCAGCCGATTCCATCTTTCTTCTTCAGTGCAGAAAACTATGAACATACGCTAGCTATACATTCTCATCACGTTCGCAAATCATAAGCGGTTGAGCCATCTGAAAGCACTCCCGCCTCTTCAAATCTCTTATGCAATCAAGAATTGTTGATTAGCACCAGCATTGAAGATATATGTAGTGTATCCATCCTGAGACACTACTGCTATTGCTGCTATTTTTGAAGAATTGGAGAGATGAGAGCTTTAGTTGAAGAGAAGAAGAAGGATTGCAGAGAAATGAGAAGAGAATTATGTAGAGAGAGAGAGAGAGAGATTCTTTTCATTCACAACACGCGTGCCTTGATTCTCTTGTTTCCTTAGATTTAAAGGAAGTTACAACTGAAAATCTGAAAAACAGCGGGGAATTCAAAATACATCAAAAGTCGCTAAAGGTATTTTAAGCAGGGCTTTAACACGTGAACCCAGACGGTGCCGTTGCCTTTAGTTTGCTGGGACTTGAAACGATGTCGTTCCCTTTTACTTTTGCAAACGGCTA
Source organism: Escallonia rubra (assembly GCA_033065855.1). Taxonomy (NCBI): domain Eukaryota; kingdom Viridiplantae; phylum Streptophyta; class Magnoliopsida; order Escalloniales; family Escalloniaceae; genus Escallonia; species Escallonia rubra. The sequence goes on along the minus strand of JAVXUO010002308.1, from coordinate 6,847 downwards.
AGCGATGTCGTTTACTGTGGCGCCAACTCTTCTTCTTTATTTTAAGGGCTAATTACACCTATGTTTCTGAGGTTTGGGAGTAATTACAGGCAAGGACAATAGTTTGGACAAATTACACTTGTGTCCATTGACCAAACGGAACCCTAAAAATCCTAACGGTTTTAACAAAATGACTTTATTGCCCTTATGTTAGAAAGTTATTTTTTTAAATTTCATTGTCTCTTTTAAGAAAAGAAAATCAAAAAAGAAAAATCCTAATTTTTTTTACTCTTTCTCTCTCTTCCCCCACCCTTTCCCCACCCACTTCGCCGCCACCCACACCCCCGCCCTTCGCGGCCCCCCAACCCTCCCTCCCTCGGTCACCCCCCACCCACCCCGTCTGTCTCCGCCCTTCGTCGTCGCTACAATCACTGACCCTTTCCCCGGCCACCGCACCCACCCTCCCCCTTCGGTCCCCCGTCGCCGCACAGCTTTCTCTCATCTCCTCGAGTCGGACGCCGATCATCGCTCAAAGACCCCGTCATCAAGTCCAGATCGCTTCCCCTTACCACGGCATGATCAAAACACCCAAGAAATGAGTTAATGGTTAATGGTTAATGGAACATTGGCAGATGAGAAAGGGCTGCCGGCGGTGTATCGGCGGTGTGGGTTTGCCAAGGGGATTGCCGGCGGCGTATCAGCGGTGTGGGTTTGCCAAAGGGCTTGCCGGCGTGGTGGGGTGGGTTTGCCAGGGGGCTTGCTGGCGTGGTGGGGTGGGGCGAGTATGCCGGATGGTGGCCCGAGAGAAGCTGCCGGCGGCGTGGGGTGAGGGAGAAGGCTTGGGCTGCCGGTGGCGAGATCAGATCAGAAGAAGCAAGACCCGAGTTTGAAAATTAGGGTTTTGAAACCCTAATTTTAAGGTTTCAAAACCCTAAATTTTAAATCAGGGTTTCAAATACTCCTAATTTTAGAATTTCAAAAGCTTAATTTACAAATTAGTTGCAAACCCTAATTTTAAAAAATTAAGGTTTAATTTGAAAATTATAAAAATTATTTAAGATATATTGTACAAGGGCAGTATTGCCATTTTTAAAATACGTAATGATGAACAGTATACTTTTTGGATGGAACCCTAACGGATGGATACGGGTGATACATTTGAAACACTTTTGGTCACGGAATGTTACATTTTGAAACTTTGTGTCCTTGACTGTAATTACCTCATAACCTCAGGAACATAGGTGTAATTAGCCCTTATTTTAATTCTGAGTGGAACTCGAGCTTGTTGCTGAGCTGATTTCTCACTGGCCGTCACTTCCTCCTGTGGCCTTCCTTGGGGGTCTTCTTCCTCAGTTTCCTCCTGTGTAGTAGCTGGATTCATGACAATATACCAACCATCAACAAAACATCCAAGAAATACCCATATAAGATAACGAAGACTAAGAAGTATGGACTGCTTGCAGATCTTGAACGGGAAGGGGTGACAGAAAATGAGCTCTAGTTGTCAGAAATTGTAGGGAAGCTTGCAAGCAAAGCTCGACAAACAAAGGGTAAAACTACACAGGTGAGCAAGCTTTTTACTTGAGAGATTAAAGCAGTGGGATTTAAATTCCGGGCTTGTGGATATAAGAATGGAAATCCTCCGTCCATAATATGATCAAGTGGACTATATGATGAACACCCAATTGACAAGTATTCGATAGGAAAACATGTAGAAACACTGTTTCTTCTGCATACAGTAGTCAAGTCGACGCAAGGTTTTGGCAGCTGAAAGAGACGACATACACGTATATATGAATGGGGATCATCCATCCTCCATGCAATAGAAAACATGTAGAAACACTGTTTCTTCTGCATATTAGTACTCATGTCGAGGCAAACTTCTGGCAGCTGAAAGAGACAACATATTTGCCTTATAGCATTAAGCTGTGCATTTTCATTGGTGGTGTTGCTCGTCAACGGAATAGTAGGTTCGCCCGCCAATCAGAGGATAGTGAAGCAACCAGGTTGGCTTGACTTGGAGATTAAACACGAATCAAGTCTTTGTTTTTCCCTCCAATTCTTCCATTGGTGTGCTGGAAGATGTTCAAGAAGAAACCACTTGGAAAGTGGGCAATAGATTTTACATTGAACTTATAACTTTTTTTTTCTTTTTTCCTTTTAGGTGAGGCTAAATCCATATTCTTGTTTTACTAAATCTGTCACTAGAGGAATGAAAATTTTCATTGGCCCCAAAAAAGAAAAAAAGCTGTTGATTTAATTTTACCCCCTTTTTTTTTTTTTTTCCTAAAGCTTCATTCACAAAACTTGAAACATTTTTATTTTTCAGTTAAGTTCACTCAGCACTTCTTAATGTTTTCCCCTTGAGTTAATTCTTTTCCCCAAATTCGACTTTTTTAATACTTACACACTTAATGAAAATCTCAAGGAAATTTAGATTCAACAGCATCTTTGGCAAGTGAACTGAGGTCAATGCAACAACCGAGTAAGGTCACCGTGTTCTAATAAAAAATGCTACACTAGGAACTTAATCAAGCTGAAAATCAGTATTACATATAGATGAAAGTCAAAAGAACTCTATTCCCTTGGAAGGTTTGTTTATTATTAATAAAAGATGAATTTACAGAAGCAAGACTAAAGTGACCAATATCTTAAATTCACGGCACCAACCTATAGGGGGTGCAAAGAATATGCACGCATACGGGTTTTCTCTAGCCTTACCTTGTGATGCCAAGGAAAGTGGGTTCGCATTCAACGTGGAGGTGCCACAAGGAATGCAGTCCTAGTCAGATGCCAAGTATGTTGATGTAGGACACAGCAAGGGTGGAACAAGGGCAGAGACCAAGGGCTTCCCAGACAGAGCCTGAGGGTGGCAGTGCTGCGAGGGCGATGGCGCAGGATGAATATACTACGACAGTCACAGTCCGATGCTTAGGTCCAGAGTCAGGGTCCTGTATGTTTCTCTCTCTAGGATTCTAGAGTGAAAAAGTAAAAATATGAGAGTCCTCCAAACGAATTCTCAAGACCTCTATTTATAGAGATTAAGATGATGATGTCCTTAATCGACACGTGGCACTCCCCGAGAGTGCACGTCACCGGGGGGTCCACGGGTACCGGTGCACCACGGACTGTCGGATCGTATATTCACCCCCCCTGCCCCGCATGGCGTCGCTCTGTCTGTCTGGAAAGACTGGCTCCCACAATGTTGGTGTGGCCAGAGAACCCCTTGATCTAGCCTCAAATCCAAGACCTTGCAGAGTCCTACAGGCCTGGCAGCGGTGGGGAAGACCCGACGCCCAACTGCCAGGTAAACTAGGCGCGATGCCCTCCGAAGATCTGCTCCCATCTCAGAGTGACCCAGGGGTCATAGCCCCTAGAGGTGCCGACGCAAGCCCTCAATGTCGGAGCACGTAGGTCAGTCACGTGGACACCCTGGCGGAGATAGTGTCCGAGAGGAGTCGCCTATTCCAAGGGCCAAGGTAGCATCCCGGAGGAGCCGTCTACCTGGCGGAAGGGGAGTCTTCGTGCTGGAGCACTTAGAGCTCCCTGGCGGAGATAGTGTCCCGGAGGAGTTGCCTATCCCCGCGGGTGAGTCCTTGTGCCGGAGCACTCGGAGCACGTCAAGGTAGCATCCCGGAGGAGTTGTCTACCCGACTGGCCGAGGTAGCATCCCGGAGGAGCCGTCTACTTGGCAGAAGAGGAGTTGAAGAGCTCCCTGGCGGAGATAGTGTCACGGAGGAGTCGCATATCCCCGCGGGTGAGTCCTTGTGCCGAAGCACTCAAAGCACGTCAAAGTAGCATCCCGGAGGAGCCGTCTACCTGGCAGAATGGGAGTCCTCATGCCAGAGCACTTAGAGCTCACTGGCGGAGATAGTGTCCCGGAGGAGTCTCCTATCCCCGCAGGGTGATGTACACTCCGAAGAGTGGGTCGAAGCATGTTCCACGACCAAGGCAAGGTGCGCATGGTGTGGTGAATGAGTGTGGTGCCCGGGGGGCATGTAACATGATTGTGGCGCATGGGCGCGATGAAGTGAGTAAGGTGTCGGGGGCACGTCTGTGTTAGTGGCGTGGCGCATGGGCGCGACGGAGTGCATATGGTGCCGGGGGCCCGGTAGTGTAATAGAGAGCCTGGGGGCATGGCTGTATGAGCGACACGGCGCATGGGCGCGGAAGAGTGTTGGAGTGCGGCGCTTAGACTCCGGCGACGGGGGTCGTGGAGTGATGTCCGGGCGACGAGGTCGCGAAGTGACGTCCGGGCGACCGGGGTCGCGGAGTGACGTCTGGGCGACGGGGTTGTGAGTGACGTCCAGGCGACGGGGTCGTGGAGTTGGCGAGCGGGCGTAGGCAACGGGGGTTGCGGAGTGACGTCCGGTGACGGGGCCACGAACTGATGTCCGGGAGACGTGGTCGCGGAGTGACGTCCGGGCGACTGCGTCGCAGAGTGATGTACGGGCAACGGGGTAGCGGAGTTGGCGCGCGGGCGCGGGTAACGTCCGGATGACGGGGGCCGCGGAGATGACGTCCGGGCGACGTGGTGGCGGAGTGACGTCCCGACGACGTGGTCACGAAGTTATGTCTGGGCGACGTGGTCGCGGAGTGATGTCTGGGCGACGGGGTCGCGGAGTGATGTTTGGTCCTTTGAAGAGAAGTGAAAATGCTAAGTATGGAGGCCAAAGGCCAACCCTTAGGGGTTAGCCGAGAGGCTGAGGCCGACCCCAAGGGGGAGGCCAAGGCCAACCTCCTTGGGCTAGCGCCAAGGTGTGCCGACAGGCGACGAGCGATGTGCGACGGATGGAGCGTGATGAGCAGTCGCGCCAGGATGAGTTTCTTGGTGACGAAGTCACGTAGAAGAAGTAAGAAGTGCACTTGACTTGAGCGTGCACGCTTTGACCGGTTATGAGCGTTGAATGTTGACTGTTGCTTGTGCAGACATGTCATGCAAAATGGGACCCTAGTGGGCCTTTGGGTGCGACCAGAATAGGTTGGAAACACCTGGTAAATTTCACTAATCATTTTTTATAGTCAACTCACAATCTCTTTGTATATAAAACAATCTAAATATACGATTTTGTAGTGCTTGCAAATTCTTTATAATCTCTTTATTATACTCTCATTCTATTTTTGCCATAGATCTTTACTACAACTTATGGATGTTATCATTCTCTATTTCTTACTATTTCCTATCATCTTTGAAATGTTAGCACTAGCATTACTATAATTATAAGTAAGCTATTTTGTATTTTAACCTTTTAAACTTCCCCAATAATCAAATTTTGGGTAGGTAACATAAGACAGGATACCTATCCAAATTTTGCTTAGACTTACTGACGACCTCCTAAACAAAAAGGCGAAGAATTAATGGTTGCACTAACTTAAAAAGTTTTGTCGCTAAAAACTCTTCAGCGACGGTTTGAGGTAGTGACTGATTGTTCAGATTGCACTCCCACAAGTATTTACCACCAAAGTTCATTGGCTTAGTAACAATATAAACATCAGATCAGAAGTTGAAGGGAACAACGTAAATTATGATACAGTTTGGGATGTTTGAATCCTTCTGCATAGCCGAAGCCTCACGAGAAAATGCAGCAGGACACTCAAAGTTCAAACAACCGTTTAGAGTTTGCTTTCACAGCAGGACACTCAAAAGTTCAAATAAGGTTTAATGTTTGCTTTCAAATGGTAAGATTATCACCACGTTCTTGAAGAACACTCAAATACTTTCCTAGACCCCCCACAATGCTCCCACCCACATCTGGGAATGTTTCACAGCCAGGAAGCGGATTCACATTGCCTTTTCTGTCCACTTCAACCGGGTACTTGAGAAGGTGACCTTTCATTTGGGTGACTTCCTCAGCTGCATACTGCTTCCAGTTCAGCTCGCTCAGCGACCTTACTCGCCTCACGCATTCAAGGCTCTCTGGCCGCTCGAAACATTCCTCGAGATCACCAATGTGCTCTGCCCAGAGTGACTTCCTGTAGCCGTATATCTGCACGATGAAATGAAGATAGTCACATGCATACTCCTGTTGGCAAAAGGCACCCAAGCCAACAAGCACACAATGGATTGGCGTAATCTTCAACATATTCAATAACTTAAGGAATCAGTTTATCATCATCTCAAGGAATCAGTTTACTATCTTATTATCTTTCTGGTTTTCTGAGATCTTGTTAATTTTCAAGTGTCCTTATTGTATCTATTTAAATATTACAGCGATGGAAAAAAAGGTGTGCTGAGTTCTGCACAATTCGGTGTTCTTAATTTCCTTATGGTATCAGAGCCCTTCGAGGGCACGAAGGCCTTTTCCTCTAAACTGTTTTTTTTCTCTGTATCATGGCACTGACTTCTCAAAGAACCCAATACCCTTTTCCTTCTGGCATCGATGTTGCCAACTTTGTCACTCTTTGGAAACACAACTAACGTCTCTGATTGGAAGTCAGGACCTACTTGGAAGCTGGAATTCTAGTGTCACTCTAGTGTCAAACCTAGATTATGTCTCCTGGGTGCGCAAAGGAACTTTCGTGAAATCTTGAGTCATGGAACCCTCTCTGAAGATGTGTTTTCCAACTTGCCGTGGGTCTCAAAGTTGCTGCTCAGGTATGGAAGACTAACAAAGCATTTCACTCAGAATTCTGATGCTCGTGAATTTGAATTGCTTTCTCAGCTTCAACATGCTGAAAAAGGTGGAAAATCTCTCTCCACTTCCCTAGGGAGTTTAAAGCAATCTGTGACCAATTGAATGTCATGGATAAACCAGTTCCAGATGGAACCAAAGTCTTTAGGCTACTTGAAGGAATAGGAGAAAAATACGAGCTCTTTAAAACAACAATGCTGCGACCTCCTCTTCCTACTTATGCACAGGTTCTCCCT